>JAVSBV010035705.1:0-11463 GCA_033117975.1 Parotocinclus spilosoma | reverse complement strand
GTATGCAAAACACCCCAGCTGTGTAACTGGAAACAGCTGCACGCCGGTCCCAAGCCCGGATAAATGTGGAGGGGTGGAGAAAGCAATGGCAAACTACTCCATTATCCTGTTGAAATACTTCATGGATCACATCGATTAAAGACCGAAATGTGTGGAGATCCTTGATACATCAAGTGACCGCGAGTCGGCTGCGACTGTACTGATCTTACTAGTCATAATCACACGTAAGTGAATTTGAATTCCATTCATTTTTATTTCAAACACCACAGCTGGAACACATGTAAACAAATGGCCTAAAAATCAGTTAAACTAGTTATTATTCATGTTATGGATGTACATTTATACGTATTGTGTGAACAAAAGTGGTGGCCTTATGCCAGTCAGATGACAGAAACCACAGTTATGAAAGAGGAAAATACCAGCTTGTTCAAAACTGACCAGATCACAAGAAAATGGTTATACTCCAAATAAACAACAATAATAAAGACTAATAACAAATGCCTTCATAGCTTACATATAACCAGATAATCTTATTACTTTCCACTGAGCCCCCAAATCATAAAAAATATTAGTTTTTTCCAAATTTGATCCTGGCCCTGGGCTCCGACTGTGTGAAGTTTGCATGTTCTCCCCTTGTCTACGTGGGTTTTTTCCAGGTGCTCTGGATTCCTCCCACAATCCACAGACATGCTTAAGGTTACATGATGGTTCCAAAAGTGCCCCGTATGTGCCCCATGATGGATTTACACCCTGTCTAGGGTTGTTCCCCCTTGCAACCTATATCGCCGGTTGGCCACTGGCCCTCCCGCGACCCTGACTAATATAAGCAGATAAGATAATGAATAAATAAATACATTATGTAATACATTTTATTTTCTATTGTTTTTAATTACTTTGTAATGCTTATGGGCAGCACGGTGGCTCGTGGGATTTAATGTTTACATTTCAGTTTTATATCTGCTTTAAATTGAATGTTTTCTTTTTAATATTTAATTTTGCACTTGTATATCTCTTGAATTGCCTTGTGAATGACAAATAAAATAATATTATTATATTATGTTATAAAATAACTTGCACTGATTAGTATTGACTGACTGCAACTTGTGTCTGAATTCTGAAATATCCTAGTTCGATCCTAACCCCCCTCAGACCTGTTAACTTCTTTTTCCCCTGTAAAGCATGTTAGCACTGATCTAGAATCTGTTTTAAAGTGGAATGTCCCTTCCAGACTGCTCTCCTTTCACACAACACATGCATGATGCACTCAGTCATGAGTCACTGAGTCACTAGTCAGATGTACAGCACCATGTCTGAAATAGAGTTACTTCTCCTGAAGCAAACAGGAGGTTAGTTAGGGCGAGCAAACAAAGCACACAAGAGCTTAAGAGAAACTCACAAACATAAATGTGTGGCAGCCAAACACATTATCATGCTATAATCATCACAAACCCTGTAGATACAAACACCTTTTTATTAGCACAGAATCAACATTTATACACAGTGTACAGAGAATTAGACTACTGCATGTTTACTAGATCCTGTTTCCCAACGAAACCAAGAATTAATAAAACAGATTAACCGTAAACTATTGGAAAAGTCCATCACCCATAAACTTCATGTCTTCTGCCTTTGTTTATTTATTCCTTCTGTATTTTACTTTCTTTGATTATTCTTATGTACTTAAATAAGAAGTGGGTGAAACGGTAAAAAAATATTTAATCACAATATTTAAAGGCCTTCTCAAGACAAAATATTTATCAATACACATGTCAAGATAAATGCATTAGTGAAGATACTTAAAGTACTATTCAAATATTATCCCATACATTACTATAGTAAACTGATTTATATTCAGGATGTACTACCCTTATTAAACAGGACTAATTACACTCTTTATAATGAACAGTTGGTCAATGTTCTTTAATTACTGATGACACTCCCATAGAATTCATCAGCGCACAAAAAAGCATAGTCTTATCATTATAACAAAATGTATCACAATACTATTTAATATCATCATATTACCTTACTTACACTGTTACATCTTCATTTATATACCCTTTGCTTTCTTTATTTCTTAACATTTTCCTTCTTACTTTGTTGCTTATCTTGTTACTTTCCCTACCTATCAACTTTTTTCCTTGTTTTTATTTTTACGTTTACTATATTTTGTCTTCTTATTTCCTTACCGTCTTAATTTCATTTTTGCTTGGTCATATTTATTTCCTTCCTTTGTTCACCTTACCCTTCATTTGCAAAGATCTTACTAAGTTACATTTGATAATAATTATTATAAAAAATATTTAAAATATAAAATGAAACATTTTTAAATTATTTTTATTTTAGTTTTTCCTGCTTTGTTATTGCATTTTCCCTTTGTAATTCTTTTTTCTTATCTCCTTAATTGCCTTTTCCTTAATTTGTTTCTCTTTTCAGTTCTTACTTTTATTTCAGAAATATATAACACACACACACACACACACACACACACACTATTAACAGTTTTGCACAGAATTTGCAACTTAACACACCGGTAAAAGAAGGCTTTTTAATTCTCTTTAAAAATGTTAACACCTAAGTTTCTGTACAGTGATTTTCAGCTGAACAGTATAGCTATTTTTTGTGAATCCTTTCCATGTTAATGAATAATTAAGGAAAACTACCCCTTGTACCACCTCATACTGTATTATAACTCCAGTCACTTAAAAGTATCTAAACATCGCTGTAGTTTTAATTGAAAAAGTAGACATGGAAATATGCTTCTGCTGAATTTTGTTAATATTCATTTCTGGAGGAGGCAATAAGCATCGCATGCCATTTTGCCCAACCGTTAATGTAGAAGTAACAGTTACTCTACCTGTTTAACAATATATATCTCTAATATTTGCACTATAGATATAAGCTACTTAACCACTAGGCAATAGCTCTTTGCACCCGCATTTAAAATGAGTTGCTACACTTCTGGAGCTGACGGTATATTTTTGGTAAGGATCAAAATAAACAAACATCTTTAGACGGCACCCTGTAGTAACTGACATCTGAATGTTCATTCTTTCTTGAGCATAAAAATGAAGCCAAACACAGAGTTGTACAGGAGCTGTACCTGGTCATTGCAATGGCAGAAAACAGAGGCAGAATCAAACTAACAGAGCACAAGCGTTTGCTTTTTTATCTACTGTTAATGGGTTTCACACCTCAGCATGGCCTCTAATTTCTACACGCATTAGCCTTTCAATCATTCTAGGGCCCTTCCATTAATATAATGATTACTGTATCTACTTAATTCTACACCCAAATGTAGTCGCAAGCTTAACCTCAGTAACCAAAAGGAAATGTTTTGGCTCTTTGGTTTTTCAGATGAGCACAGACACACACAGTCACTTTTGGGGGTTGTGCTTCTACAGGGAGTTATTTGAGCTGTAACTATAATAAAGACAAGAGAAACTTTCCCTCTCAACTGTCAGTGTGATTACAGCTTATCTCTCGAGACCTCTGATGGACCTCCCTGTGCTGCTGAAAGCTGCATTCTGATGCACTTTGAAGGTGATGAGTACTTTCAAGCTTCTCAAGTGTGCATTAAATCAAACATCTGAAGACTTTAAACTCTACATAAAGGATTTACAACCACGCGATGATGGTTTTTTTTCACTTTTGAAAAATCTTTCACATTTCACAGGTGCACAGCTGGACCTTAAGGACCACCACATTTAGTGTGTGAACAATATTAAAAGACGATAACACAACTTCTGCCAAGAATAGATTTCTATATATTTTAATCAATTGCTAACAAGTCATTAGGTTCTAAGTTTTTACAAAAACACTAAAGCCAGACTTTTTTTTATTGCTTGTTTCGCAGATCCGCCAACGATCATATTTTAAGAATACAAAAAAAAACTTTTGCCAACTTATGTTTTGTCTTTATAGAAAAATCCATAATTTTTGTTCATATCACCAAGACATTTGACCAGCTTTTGCATAACAGTGAAGTTCCCTAAATGAAAAAAAAAAAATCACAAAACAGTAAAAAGTTCAGTTACATTCAGAGACAGCAGGTGTTAGAAACTGAAAATCTAATCTTACTGAAAAAGAAAACAGGACAGATATGAATTGACACATTTACAGCACTGTGAAGTTCAGCATTCTGTGACTGTGTCTGGTTAATAACAGTTTGAAGCCCTAAAAATTTAAACAGCACCTTGTCTGTTAAATCAAGAACGCAAGAAAAAAAATTGCATCCTGTAGTTTTTTAGTACTCGTCCCATTTCAAACTCATTTGGACTCGGACTTGGACTGGTAATGTCTGAGGAAACGTTAAAAATAAATGAAACATTTTTCCTATCGTTATTGATTATCAACAGTCCATTAAAACTGAATTAATCAGGTCTTTCTTTAAAAAACTAAATAAAATCTCAGATTGCCCAACATGGAAAAACAAGTTGTTTTCCTTGTGTATCCAATCAACAAACATTTTAAAAGTTTGACATTAAGACCAGGTGTGCATTTTAGCCGTTCACTTTACTTTGCTATATCCACCAAATCTAGAATAATTATGGTAATGATTTTCACATATAATAATAAAAATTAATATAATATAAGAAGCAACCAATACTGAGAGTCCTCATGAAAGCTAAACCCTGGAAGTCAGTATGGAACCCAGAGAAGACAAGACTCCTTGCCAACTCAAACCGAGTTAAGTCTCCCTTTAGCAGATCCTGTATATTATCCAGTATGACTCAGCAGCACTGAACCATCTTAGTTCACATCCTGCCAGCAAGAAACATTTCCATTGTACACAGCAAGGTATATTTGGTGTGGAAAATTCTGACCTTAATTCAAAAAGCACATTTGGTATGTATTACAATGCCAAACTGATCTCCCTAATATGTGAATATTCAAAATAAAAATAAAAATTCATCCGAGGGAAAATCAAAGAAAATCAGTTTCACATGAATGGTGATCCTATTGTAATCCTATGCAAATATGAAGCACCATATTTCTGTTTCAAATGCTGGATTAACCTACTTAAAGCACCACTAGAGCGGTCAAAAGACCTCAGACAAGGACAATGTTAGTGACACATAATTGTCACTAGATGGCAATAAAATGGAATGGTTACAAAATCAAACCTAATATCACGATATTTTAGGCTATGTTTGCGATAACGATATTCAATAACGGTATTTAAACATAATGATCTGTTTTTTTTTTTTTCAAAAATACTTTATTATTTTGTTTTGCAGCCAACTGTTACATTTTAAACAGTGAAATGTAACTGTAAAACAGGGTTTAGTGCAAAAACTTAATATGCACATTGACTGTGGCCAAAGCAAGGAAGTCTGACCCATCCATTTAGTGCTGCAGCCTTGACGTCGTTTGCTCCACTGTCCGTTGTCATGGAGACTTGTTTCTCTTCTTCAAGATCCCACGACACGAGAAATTCCTTTAAACCTTTAGCAATGTTTTCTTGTGATCCTCTGGAAAATAGCTTGTCTGTAAACAGGAACCAGACAGTTTCCAGTCGCTATCAATGTAGTGGATGGTCAAGCTTAAATACGGCTCCATTGCTCTGCTTGACCACAAGTCGTTAATCAAGGCATAGGCTGCGTCCGAAATCGCATACTGTGCTGTGCATCCGTGCTGTTGGACTCGCGCAATGCCTGGCACTGTTCGTACTCAAGCAGGTGCCTTTGCTTTAGGTGATGATATAAATTCGTTATGTTGCCACCTTTTGTCGTCACACCTTTTCTGCACGTTTTGCAAATGACTGTATCCGAAAAACTACTGAAGTAGCTCCTCGTTTAGGAACTAAATTGCCCTCAGTGTGTGCACTACTGCTCTTTCCGCTGTTAGCCATGTTTATTTTGCGCGCACCAAGCACAAGTCACATGGGCGTAAGTACCTGCGTCCTTGCATCACAATATCGCGAGATGGCAAAATCCTATCGAATAAAAAAAAATACGGGTATTATCGTGAACGATGATATACCCCTACTTGCTACTCATTCACCCTAATAGAGTTTGCATCTCAAGTCAGTTTGCAATCAAACAACTTTGAATTTGCATTTGCTTCTCTGATTAACTTTGTTTAATAAAATAAGATCAAGTGCTTCTTTATCACTTTATATTCATTTTTAGTTTCATTTCCCCTAAATTTTGTGAGCAATGTACTTGCATCTGCTCAAAACATATTATGTACTCTTACATGAGAATGAGAGATTGACCTACTGTATCAGTTTCATTCAGGTTTGTAGAAAAACCCACTTAAATGTTGTTAGTCCTGGAAGATTTTTTTAAAAACTGTCCAGATGTGAAATTCCTATTAAGGAGCTTAGTAGGAGGTTAGATTTTGTGTTTGGGTAGCAGTCTTTTTCATCTTAACCCAGTAGATCCAAACTGGAGCAAGCTCAATTACTCACTTTGCATGGTCTCTCAGTCCAATTCAGAGTCACTAACAGCAAATACAGAAAACCTGGATGAACTTTGGACAGGGCACCAGCCCGTGTCGGTACACCTGCACACAAAGTCAGGTCAGATTGCATTAACAAAGTTGGCCAGAAGGACCAGAATTATCTTTGAGTTGAAATTAACTAGAGTTGTTTCTCCTTTTACTGTGGCTAATGGTTTTACATAGGCAGAAGTCATCTTTTTCATTTGCACTGATGTATTTTTGCTGTGATTTTTAGGATGAGCGATATGAGCACTTGGATGAATTGGAGGTCATGAAGGTGGAAAAGCAGGTGAACGACGCCATGACGTGGATGAACAACAAAATGAATGAACAAAGCAAGCAGAGTCTTACACTAGATCCGGTTATAAAAGTCCAAGAGATTCATGCCAAAACAAAGGTAATGCATTTTCATAAAAATAAGAAAATAAAAACTAAAGTTCAATCAGGATGTCTTGTATTTAACCAGTTGCTTTATTTACTTTATTTATGAGCATTGGTTCATGTAAATAGTGATGTTTGGCGTTTTTTCCAGCACCAAACAGAAAGCGGCAAATTGCATAGCAGGTATATGAAATCTCAATCATTTTTTTTCTCCAGCAGAAGGATGAGAACTATCTCAGAGGACTTTGGGTCTTGAAATTAGTAGTTCTTAAAATTGAAGTTACAAAGTCTTTGTAAATGTAAGATTATTCTGCAACAAATGCTGCGTATATGTGACAGGGTCTCAGCCTTTAATCTTTTAAAAATGTTTTCAGAATGTTGCCATCAACGTTTGTGGGTTTTTTTTTCTTTTCTCTAGAGTAAACAATCAGCCGATATGTGACAAATACATTAACAATACGATAAACAGCCATTAATTGTTCGTGTTTAATCATCTTTAAAGATTTAATGATCGTATACATGGCTATGAGTATGAGGGTAAATATTAGACCTAAAGTATGCATAAATCTGTGAGGAGTTGGTTGGTTGGTTGGGCTGTTTTGAATAGCATTGTTGTTGTAAACAACATAAGCCTAATACATTTAAAAACAGTGTTTTGTAGGAATAAGTGACAGCAGACTTTTATTGAACCATCATAAGACCATTACATGCTTAAACCCTGGAAGAAATTTGATAAATTTAGGGATATTTAAAATTATCACAATCATTCATTCATATTCTTATCCACTTAATCCTGGACGGGCTTGTGGGTGCCTATCTCGCAGCACAGGGCACAAAGCAGGAAAAACCCTAGATAGGGCAGCAAACCGTTGTAGGACTTGTGCAAACAGGAAATGAGGAAGAGGGCAAACACCTTTTTCACACCTCTGTACTTGCACACTAGGGTCACTTTAGCATAATCTGTAGCATGTCTTTGGACTGTGGGTGGAAACCGGCGTACCCAGAGTAAACCCACACAGACATGGGGAGAACATGCCAACTCGCCACAAAAAAGAACCCAGACGGCCTCACCTGGGACTTTCTCACTGTGAGATGGCAGTGCTGCCCACTGAGCCACCATGCTGCCCATATCAGAGTGAATATGACCGTATTAGCCTGGGTATTACTTATGGGATCTGAAGAAGACTGGAGGTATTATTCATCTCTTATTTATAGTGGCCTTATACAAATTATTTTCTAGTGATTTCAGAAGATTAAAATCATGAGGGTCTTACTGTTGCATGGTTGTCGGCATAACTGTTTTAAGTCTTATTTTAGTCTTTTGAAAATTCTTATTTAGTATTAAGTCGGCAGCCTTGGCTCATGCAAACAGTGACATGAAAATTGTTGACGAGCAGTAGGTGAGCTCTCTCCAATATCAAATGGGAAGAAGCAAAGAGAATACAGGAACATCTCTGGCTCATACATATGCACGCATGCATACATACATGCATACATACATACATACATACATACATACATGGGTGAGTGTCAGTGTGCGCCTGCGTCAGTGTGCGCCTGCGTCAGTGTGCGCCTGCGTCAGTGTGCGCCTGCGTCAGTGTGCGCCTGCGTCTCTGTGCGCCTGCGCGCGTCTGCGTGCCCGTGTGCGTGTGCCTGTGTCTGCATGTGCCTGCGTGCCTGTGTGCGCGCCTGTGCGTGGTATATTAGGCACAACATTGATTGCCTCCTGACTGTTTCTATACTTATTGTACTATATGGATAGATGGAGATAAACTTTTAGTACAGTACTTTACAATGCATTCATTTGTATCTTGTCTTTCTAATGACATTTTAATGATTTGACACTTAATTATAACAAATAAGATGATGTTACATGTCGTCTTCTGCCTTTTGGGGAATTTAAAAAAATGTATGTAGACTAAAAAATTAATCCTTGCTAATGGTTGTGCATAATGCTGATAAAGCTTGCAATCATATAGCGGTTATATGAAATATTAATACATTTTGTGGATGGGAAATCATTTAATGACCATGTTATCATTCATGTTTTGTGACTACCCTAGAGACTAAAACTACTCTAGATAGTAGTGGGTGTCAGTCTTCAGTCTTTAAAATCTCTTTTCAAGGTCAGCCGTGTATATAATTCTTTATTATTATTCCAAATATTTTAGGAGCTGTCCTCTTCCTGTAATCCTGTCGTCTCCAAACCGAAGCCTAAAGTGGAACTTCCAAAGGAGGAGACTGCTGCTGAACAGAACGGTCCAGTAAATGACAAGGAAGGCTCAGAAGCGCAATCAAACCCCAGCAAAGACCAGCCTGCACCACAATCCACAGAGCCCAAGCTACCTGAAATGGATATTGACTAATTCTTTTATCTCACTTCAACCTTCTCTTGGCCTGCCTCGCTCATGCCTCCAAAACTTGACTGAACCAAGCTATTATTAGCATATCAACCTGATTTTGTTTATTTTTCGAAGGCACAGTCGGTCTACTGATTGAGCTTCTCTTGAACTTTCCATGTATGCTTTCCTTGGCTTCTTTTGCTGTACAAAGTAAGATAGCACTTCTGTATACAGCTGTTGGGAAGTTTCTTCACATTAAAGAAAGGGGTTACGAGCAGAAGATTGGAAAGTAGGCTCAGTTTGTTTGAAACTTCCACATTTGTAAAGTCTGCTTACATATTGTAGAGTGGAGCAGGGTGTGTTTGTTGATTTCTTTTTTTTTTTTTGTTGTTTTTTTTGTAATTGTTTTTTTTATTTGAGATATATTTGGGTGGTATGGATGTGCTGCTGCTTCAAGATTGGTGACGGGTCATGCGACAATTGTTGAGTTTTACAAATCAGCATGAAGTAAACAAATGGTGAAGAGGAATGAATTGATTGTTAAGTAAGAACAGTAGCACGAACAAAATTAAATGTCCCCTGTACATTTGAAGTAGATTTGTTACTGTTATGCAGTATTTCATTGTTACAGGCATGACACTGTGCCTGAGGTTGGTGTGTATGTTTCAATATATATATATAGTTTCTTTTTTTTGTAGTTCTATCAGTGTGAATAAGGAATACCAGCTTTGTGTTCTTTCCAGTCATAAAGGTAATCCATTAATCAGAACTTCTTGACATTCAAACTGTTTGAAATGCTAGCGACAACTCATGGAGGTATTACAAACTGTAAGACACTGTGTCTTTAAAAAGCAAAAGGGTCATGTACATAATGCTTTGGTTTGGAGAATATTTATGCTATCCGTTTTGCTGAGGTGAAATAAAGGAATTGGAAGGATGACTGATGTAAAAAATTAACTTTTTTTTTTCGTTTACAGCAATCCATTAGTACTGAAGCAGCAGCTTCAAACAATGCATGTTCACAAAATAATGTGATGAGTAGTTTAACATGGTTAAAGGCAAAAATACAGACATTTATGATCACTCCTTTCTCAACTCCTGTCCAGTTCTCAACTCCTTTCCCAACTCCATCTCAGCCTCTGTTTACCACATGGGAGTGTGGTGTAGTTCTAATTCAGGTTGTAGTAGGTTGTAGTTAATTCCCAAAATCAACATAATTTTAAATGCAATATAATTAGACAATTTGTTTCAGAAGGTTGATGCTTTGACAAGTCAAAGCTTTATTGGATAAATATGTATAAATGCTTTTCTGCTGTTCAATCTATTATGTGTTTTAGTCATTCATTATAAGATTAAAATTAAGTATAGTTGACGGCTGTAGAAACAGATCTTCACTGCAGTCCTAGACAATATTTGAATCCAGACCCTCTGAAAGTGCTGTTTCCATCACCTGGCTCTACCCACTGAGCCACGAGATCTGGTTAAATCTACATCTTTAAAATAAACAATTATTCACTTTTTATACCTGCTAAACCAAATTCAGGGCTGTTCGGGAATGAGGGACTAAATGACAACATGCCGTGTAAGGCACAAACCAGACCTAAACAGGACACTAGTTGATCACAGGGCACTTGGTCGCACACACACAGTCACGCTGGAAACTTTAGAGCCGCATGTCTGTGGAACATGGGAGGAAACAGGAATACCTGGAAGAAACTCAAGAGTCCACATAGATAGTGACTGACCCAGGACTGGAACTTGGATCTCTGGAGCTGTGAACCATTGTGTCATCAGCATGGTTATAGTAAGCTATAACTTTATATAGTCAAATAGTGTTTACTTACACTGAAATGGGGCAACCCTAAGATTGTAAAAATATTAAAGCTGTTAAGGGTCCTAGGAGGAAGTAAAATAAGAGCCATTTGTTTATCTCTGCTTGTTTATATCTGCATTGGACCATTGAGGGAGGAAACAGTGACACTTCACTTACATAATCTTTTTATACAGAAAGATAAAATCATGAAAAGGATTTCAATGTTTGAACAAAAAAGTGCTCAGACTAACACACGTGTTCAAATTATTTCTAGTTTTAGTTCAGATAACTACAGGTAAAGATCTACAGGGGTTGGACAATGAAACTGGAACACCTGTCATTTTAGTGTGGGAGGTTTCATGGCTGAATTTGACATTGCACCAGTAAGAGAGTGTGAAGGTTCAATTAGCAGGGTAAGAGCACAGTTTTGCTTAAAATTTAGCAATGCACACAACATTATGGGTGACATACCAGAGTTCA
>JAVSBV010035694.1:0-11464 GCA_033117975.1 Parotocinclus spilosoma | reverse complement strand
TTATATTATATTATATTATATTGTATTATATTATATTATATTATATTATATTATATTATATTATATTATATTATATTTATCAGGTATTGAAACAGAGTGAGTAAAGTTTTTGTCCTGTTTTCAATTACATGGAGGTTGAAGTAAATTCATAAATTACTTTAGTTTTCTATATTTACTTGCATACCACATACTGGCATAACAGTTAATTACTTGAATAACTTAATTAACTGAATTAAGCTTGTATTATTTTAAGGGTTTTGATTAATCTGTAATTTGAGTTACTGAGTGATGAGTTTGTCATGAGGAAGCACCACATGAACGCGTCCTGAAGCCGGAGGGTAAGTTGGATACAACGAAATTTTCAATGCAGCACGGACTGGCCGAGTAGTGACGTAAAAGCGATTACAAAGATGGCTGAACAGGTAATGAACTGTAAAATATAAAATAATAGCCTGCAAGTTGTATGTTAATTCTTAAATGTCTTATATATTATGTCTTATATATATTTCATATATAATATATGAAATATATATATTTAAAAATAAATAAATAATGATAAAATATCTATCTATATATATATATATATAATGTATATGTTATTTTGTTATGTTTGTGTCCAAACCTTTTATAGAAAAGCTAAAATCAACAGCTATAATTTTACTGTTTGGTAGATACACAAACACAGCAGCTAAACAATGTCAAAATGACGTGTCTGTGATATGTAAAAACACTTGTGTTGAATTGTCTAATATAACAAACATTTAAGTAACAAATATTATTAACATCTAAGTAACAAATATTATTAACATTTAAGTAACAAATATTATGCTCGACAGCACCCATGTTTTTTGGACTTCCCATACAAACCACTTGAACGCGACCAAACCTGGAACACGAGTTTCATCTCGGAGAAACCTACCACCCGACGTGCACTTGAAAGCACCATTAGATCTCTATCAAAGCTAACACTCAAAAGCTAAAACTACACATATAGCAGCCGCATGTACTAGTTACAGCATGTGTATCAAATGTATGTTTCTATGAACTTTTACGTCCAGGAGGGGTTGGTGCTATAGATCCGATTGGCATGTGCTGCCCCCTCTGTTTGTTTGTGTCTCTCTCTCTGTCGGAGGATGTTCTGTGATGTCAGAAGATGTTCCGTGATTCGTCGGCGCTGATTCGTCTCCTTTGATATATGCAGCGTTAAAACAAAGCCAAGTGCCCTCAATGTTCCGAATAACCATGCAGCCAACAACAAATGACCTTTAACTTCACACCAAAGGGAATAACATTAACACAAACTCGCCAGCAAACATTGCAAGCTGTAGCAAAAGGAAAACTTTTAAACAATAAACTTTTTAAATAAGTGAACAGGAAATGTAACACCCAGAATAAGCCCAAATTAAACCGAAACATTAACAGTAACTGCAATATTACACTCGGTTTTTGACTAGCCAGTTTGTTAAAAATTGCATTAGCTAGCCAATTTACAGGTCAATATGTTTTAACTTTAAAGAGCAGATGTAAAGCTACAAACTAACCACTTTAATGTTGTGTTTTGGTCTATTAATGCTTATGCTAATGGTCTGTGATGCTCGCTGATCACACTTCGATATTTATATGGCTTTACAGTAATCATTCTTTCAATAGCAACTTAAATAAAAAGCCGCAGTCTTGGTCTATCTGTTTTCTTAGGGTCAAGTATGAATTCTTTTGTCTGTCTCTCACCCCATTTAGAACAGAAGTTACACAAACTATAGCTGGATATTTTGCCCTGCAATAAACAGACACTGCCATCTGGTTGAGTTCTTTTTTCTAATTTAAAGATCACTAAACAAAAGCTGCCTTAATTAAAGCTGCCTTAATTAGATGCTTGTTTGTGTAAATGATTATTATGGTAGAAAGGCCACGTTGTGTATTTAATAAAGCCATCTTTTATTGTCTTTCCCTTTTTAACATTGCAGTAGTTTGTTCAGCAGTCACAACAAATACAGCAAAAAAGAAAAAAAAATCACATTACTGAGCAAGAATATATAGACAGGTGGTAATGTTTCTTATTTAGGTCTGCTCTCTAACATTTGGAGGGGGAAGTAGATCTTTTGGGGTGCATTTATAGTTTAAGTAAATACATTTTCATTCCGATTTTCACATGTGAACATTTCAGACCCTTTCAGAACAAGTTGCCCTTATAACAGAAAGGTGTCACCTGGGTGGTGGGGGCACCCAGTAATGATCATTGATACAGATATCCTATAACATCAATAATATGGAGGCTCTGGTCACAGTTGCCTGAAGCTAGCACTGGACCTGTTATTTAAAATATAAACCATTCAACTTTTAACACTAACCATTAATGTATAATGCCAGTATTTTGTCATTCTAAATCTCCAAATTATCAAAAACTATAAAGATCAGATTTCTAAACATTTGTAAAGATGTGAATCTAGGCCACCACCGAGTTTGTCTCAGAACTGGTTTCCAGTGTGGTAGGACTCACATACACACTTGATTGGCTGATTCTGAGGGGATACTGGTTGGTAGATTATACCCAGCACTGCCACAGTACCAAAGACACCACTCAAGTACATGTTTATTGATGGTACATTTACTTGAGTAAAATGTTTTGCTCCTCACACACCCACATATGAATATATTATCTTTAAAATATGGAGCAGTGTAATTGTGTTAATGTGATTAATGAATCAATACATTATAAAGATATTACATCTTGATCCAAGTTAATTAAAATGTTTAATCAGTCAGACTTGATTGGTGTGGCGTTCATGACTGCATGATCATGCTGATCAGATTTCCCTGTAGTGTCTGATTCTGTTCCAGCGCATCAGAACTTGGATGAGGAAGTTGATTGGTGACTCAGTTCTTACACAGATGTGTTCACAAGCATATCAATAAGTGGATATAAACATCAGATCAGCTGTGCTGTGTAGGAGTGTTGGTCTCCCAAGTGTTATTTCAGGCATGTTTAAGCTGGTCAGCAGCAGGAGACCAAGAGACGAAACATTACATCTGCTTTACAGAAATTAAATGAAGTTATGCAAGCTCACACCAGGGCTGTCGTACCAGAGGTTACTGTTGACAATTAAGATTTTGTATCCCAATATCTAAGATAATGCACACTTAGCCATGGGGTTCCTGACCATTATATAACAAAGTAAAGGGGACTAATAATAATAATAATAATAATAATACCGTACATTAAATTTATATAGCACATTTCACAGAACCCAAGGACTTTTCACAATAGAACAACATAAACACAAGCACACAGCACAAGAAGGTCCTTCCTGTGTTTTCATGGGTTTAATCCAAGTACACCAGTTTCCTCCCATAGTCCAAAGATGGGTTAACTGGTTGAGCTATGTTATCCAAGTATATATACTAGCTTCAAAGTAAACTTGTAAGTCGATATAACCTTGTATCTGTTGTTAAGCCCACCGTCCAATCAGATGAAACGCGGTGCTGCTGTCAGGTGAGGTCACAGCCAATCAGATGGCATCCTGGACAGTTAGTGACTTGAATCCCGGTGAACACTTTTTTGTAAAACAGCATTTTTACAAAGCTATTTAACTACATAGATTAACTGCAGATTTGTGTGGCCTAAAGGTAAGGGCACCTCCACAACCCCTACCTCAACCATCAATCTCAATCATTTAAACCTCTCATTTTGATCTACATGTATCCAGAATAGAGCTAGTCTTCTCATGTGTCAACAGGGTTATTATTAATAATCCATTATGAATGCTTAACAAATATCATTTGGTCTCGATGGCATGTTTCACAGGAACAGTGACTCGCTGCCTGACGGCTTGCCACATTCAAATGAAACAGTAACTAAGTCTTCGCAGAGTGGTCGTTTTATTTCGAAGGCTAATCGGTGACCATCACCGCTGCCCCTGGAGCTAGTTGCGAAGGCACTGTGGTGTTGCTTTAATTAAGTTGTTTGTTAGTGCATGAAAATGACAAACACACCCTAAAGAATCGTTGAGTAGAAGTAAAATGGGAGCTATTCACACACTGTCATGCAGGCATGTGTTCCCTCACACACGTACAAACGTAATTAGTATTTAACCAACACTCCACACGTGATTAGTGGCATTGACGAAGGGAAGGCTGATTAATATTTAAGCAGCGCCGAAGCAGACGACGGCAAAGGCTTTCATGTACAGTTAAGCACCACGGGGGAACACAGGCGCACTAATTAAAAGGCTGCCTTTCTGACGTGTAATGGGTCTTAATCAGCATAAGTTCACACAACCTTTCAGGAACCAGACAGGCTGAGGTTTAGGAAGTCGTTTCTGACAGTTTTTGTCAATTTCCTCAGCACGTGCACGTGTGTGTAAGAGAGTCCCAGAGAAGCATGTTAATGAAGCACGGTGAAAAGTTGTTCAATTTTGCACTCGGGTGAGGTGTGCTCAGTCCTCTTCATGCTTCAGTAGCCTCAGATTGAACTGCTCCTTTACCAGACCGTTGCATAGCTCAGTCTATTTGTGCATGGAAAGCAAAAAAAGTGGTATAATAAGGCAAGGCATCCTACTTCATCCTTCACCCCAGCTAAGCCCGGTCAGGATCGTAAAGAAGAAATGGAGTTTAACACAGAACTGAGCAGGCAGAGGTACTGTTTAATTCAGTTTAGTTGTAAACACACCAACCAACATTTAAATTGCAAACCCCACCTGGGATTCAAATCTGGTCCCTAAGGAACTGTCATTAAGAGCAGCACGTTCTTACCTGGGAAGTACAAGAGCTGCAAACATGGCAGCTTAAATGACAACTTGGAAACTTGTGTTTTTTCACATATAGCTCTTGCTCTGTCATTTACCAGGTTATATCCATTATGCCAGTGTTTTCCAACCATATTTCCTTAGATCCAGTAGAAACATGTTCTTGCCGATCTGACTCACAAAGACTGGTCTCTGTGGTGGTGGGCTAACAAATTGCATCACCCGAGCAGCAGGACATGGAACAGAACTTCTGACATGCCAATGCACTACAGGCTGTGCAACCCAAGGAAAGACCAATTATTTGGTAGGAGTATTAACCAAGGTAACACAATAACTCTGATGATCAATTAGCAAGTACTGGATATAGCATATTATGGAAGCAAAGGAAGAACAAGCTAAGCTGTACATAGATCAGCACACCTCAATGTGCTTGCTGATTTAGAGCTGTGTGCCCCCATCTGCTGACATTAGCTACATCCTTCTACTTGCTGTCTCTTTGATTTACAGCTTTAATAGTTGCTGCTCGCATCAATGCTTAGCACTCTTAACTGTTAGACTGCACTGCAGAGCGTTTAACAAAATGGCTTTTAAGGTTTGGATCTATGACATTTCTCTGTGACCTTCTAAGGCATGAAGACCTGTGCAGTCTGTTAGATAATAGTGAGTTTTCTAGATGGGATAAACAGGAATGTGCAGGTTCTATGTATTGTGTATTCAAAGTACTGACATGATGATCTAAACACCATTACATGTATACAGCCCTGAATATCAAGGCATTATTGTTACGAGATGTGGTGGTTTTTGGTAAGATCCAAAGATGCGGGATAGATGAAATCCCACGATGTATAATAATAATAGGGAAATTATATAGAAAAACTAAAAGGGGACTAATAGTGGAGAGAAAGGCTCCTGAACACAAAAAAAACCCAAAAGGATGAAATGGCGCGCCGACGGGGCTAGCGTGCAGAGATCACGATTTGGGACGTCTCCCAAGTAGCGGAACGGAGCTAGTCCGAACGCCAGAGGGCGAAGGTGAGCTCAGAAAGCCATGCCGGGGCGTGAACAATTCAAACGCGCAGCCGGGTGGCCACTGTAGCCGGGGCGTGTCTCATTTTGAGAGGGCAGTCGACTACAGTGAGGCTCAAAAGAGCACAAAAGTCCGAAGCGCCAGGGGGCGAGCATGAGCTCGGGCGCACATGTGGCGCGAAGAAGCCAAGTCGGGGTGCGTCCCATTCAGGACGAGCAGCCGGCTGGAGTGAGGCTCATCGAGTGCCTACGACAGAGGAGCGTGAATTCAGGCGTGCGAGCAGCGGACGGGAAGGACAGGAAACCCTCAAAGATACTAAATAGGAACCCTAACAATTATATAGACCATTATTTACTGGTTTATTGGGTACATCTATCTATATACACCATTGTCTTTGGACATGGACTGTACGCAGATAAATTTAATGGCTTAAAATGCCAGGTTTAATTTTAAGTTTTGTTCTCTTTATCCAAAGTATCAGCTATATAGTGTTTAATAGAGTTTTTAGTGTTTAATTTGGGGGGTGTTTGGTGCACTGCTCACTGAAGTTTAATACTGTATCATACTGGAGCTGACATGATTGTTTAAAACAATAACCTACAGTTGGCCTAAATAATTACCACAAAACTTATTTTATAATAAAGTGTTGAAAATCTCTAGAATGGATTAAAAGTGCAAAATAAAAGTAAAACATTTACTCTATGGCTAAGCTAACTGCATCCTGAAAATGATCCGGAGGATTTAGTTTCAGACTTTATATATAATACAGCACTGTAGATGCTACAGTAAAAGTAAAGAAAAACACAATAAACATGAATCATGAATCGTGACCTGGGTACTCAGTAGTTACTGAGTGGGCTGTAATTTAAAGTCTTTTACCAAAGCGAGTTACAGTAGCGTAATTATATGAGAAAGTGAGGTTTAAAAACCGAGCAATAATTGGCAAACTATAGAGACTTTATTTATACTTAATGCAGAAATCTGTGTATATGCTAAGGGTCCATAAACTTTGTTATCTGGCAGACGTTGGATAAAGTTACTAATAAACTGACACCCAAGTCTACATCTTTACATAAATAGGCATCTGAAGAGGATGTTCTCTTCTGTTTTGCAGTTCGATAGAAAGACAGCCATGACCGCCCTCTCATCATTCTCCACAGTGGCTGTTTTTCCAACAAGTGTGGTCCTGACTCATCCAATCATAACCAAGGGCTCTTTTAACACAATCACCATCAAGTACTGTATGTGCAACCTAGCCAATCACGACGAGAGCGGCAATGCTATGGCATAGCCTGGCATTTAAAGGAAATCCAGACGCCTTTATGGTGGGATAATGAATTATGAATTGCATTAATGCGAGCCTAAGGAAAGTAATTACGTAAGTATGAGCACTCAAACAAGCAAACCAAGTGGATGGTAATTCATCTTAGAGAGGCAACAATCAGCATCGAGGGGTTAGTCTAAAGCATTCTGTCTGCCAGGAAAGAAAAAAAAACATCCTCTAGCAATATCAATTCCCTATTGTTCATCAGACTGTAACTGCTTATCTGTCCTTATTGTCCCTGTTTTCATAAACCAGCAAATGGGACACCTCATTCTTCAAGCCTGCCTTTATCAGACAGAAGTTTATTAAAGGTCTATTTCAAGTTTATTCCAGAAGTCCGAGGGCAAACAGTCTGCTGATGTCACCAGAAAGTCAAGTACATCAGGCCAGGACAGCTAATTAGCAGCGTGTGCAAGCGAAAAGACCCTTCTGATAGCAGATTAATGGGTTTGGTGTGGGCCAAGCGGATCGAGATATGTTCCATATCCATATGTTTTGCAGTTTGTTTAGCAGATTACATGTCTCTCTCTTATTCCCCCTTGCTCTGGGAAAGCAGTTGTCTGAGACGAGATCAGGTCACAGGAAATGAGGCGTGTGAGGAGATAACACCGGACGTTTATCTGATAGGGTTCCTAAGCAACGGGTACAGTCTAGCATCAAATTAAGCTAAAGAACACAAGGTGTTGAAGCTATGCCAAGCAAGATTGGCCAACAAAGGTTACACTTGAACTTTTCACAGCTTTGGCTTATTAATGTGCACTAAAAAGAATATTGACCCAGAAACCCCTCTTGCATGCTCACTGAGATGCCAGTTAACAGTTTTACTGTGGAAAACAGAAATGTTTGGCATAAGAGAGAAACGTAACTTTACACAAGTTCTGTATCCCAGAGAACACACACACAGGAAGGATATGCACCCTGGGATTGATCCCAGGACCTTCCTGCTGTGAGGCAAGAGTGCTACCCACTGAGGCCACCATACTGTTCACATACTTTTTAAACTGTTCATGATGCTGTGATTTATTGTTCAGTCTGAAACTATTTTTGCCATGAGCAAAACTATGGTCTAACCATGGGTTAATGGGAACCAGCCCCAGAAAAATGGGGTGGTAGACAGCTCATTATTTAGTAACAATGCTCCTTTTTCAGAACCACATTAGGATGTAGTTATTGCTTTAATTGATGCCGTCTTGATTTCTTGGCCAGATCTATAATTCTATTAAAGGTGATGAGACTTCTTAAACTGCTGATGATGGCTTGATGCATTAATCAATGCTAATTACCTAAATCAGTGAAAGGTACACTGGCTTGATTGGGGTTACTGGGGGACGCCCTAGGAGCCTTGTCTGGGGGTAATGATGATGGTGATAAACTAGTGCAAGCTCCTACTTTATCAGGCCTGGCTGTGTTGAGGCTGGGCTTAGACTCACCATTATTTTCAGCTCCTGCTTCACAATCACAGAAGGGTATAGTGACCAATAAATCTAGATAGATCCTTGATAAATCTCAAAACTGTAATCCCATGGAAAGTATCCTGGTTTGAACAAAGGTACCCAGGGCTCACCACTGGAGCTAGATCTGAGTAAGACTCACCATTGCTTGGAATGCAATCTCCAGTCTTACTACGTCTGAAGGGTACATTATCTTTATAGACTGCTAATGATGGTTTAAAATGTGCTTGGCCTGGGTTGGTCAGGGTTACAAGGACTCACCAAGCCAATCTGGGGGTGATGCACTTACACCCAGGTCGTTGAATCCAGATTGTCGTTTTGCTCCAGGTTAAGCTCATCAAACCCCACAAACGCTCATGACTGTTATTGCTCAGGGTAAAAATGAAACTTTCATCATGGCTTTTGTAAAGGTTAAGCCGCTGACGCAGAGCTGCTCTCTTTCACGCCAAACCTCTGCGCTATTGTTTCTCCCTCCCATCTTATTTTATCATGCAAGACACAGTTTCCACATCAAAGGTTCTAACATGTTTCATAGGCTTATCACAAACACTGCATGTCTGCCTTGTATGCACTCACATGATACTTCGTACATCATAGACAATTTAATTTGTGTTTTGTTCAGCTGTATTGCACAAATATGCTAGCACAGTGGCTTGTGATTTACTGCACTGCAAGATTAGTGTAAGTGTGAGATATCCGTTATTCATTCATTGGAATGAACTCCCAATCTAATTCAGGGTTGCAAGTCGTCCAGAAGACAGCGCAGGGAGCAAGGTGGGGACCTACCCAAGACACACATAGTCACATCAAGTCATTAAGCCATAACTGAGCAAGCCTGAGATGACAAAGGAAGGATTAGAAGTGTGATTGCACTTGAGAGGCAAAAAGACAACAACTTAACATCCAAGATCACCACAAACTCTTTGAAGACACTGGGACAATATAATAAACTTAAATAAAAGTAAATATGTAGAATGTGGAAAGAACCCAGAGCATGTGGAGGAAAGTCATTCAATGGCCAGGCAACAACACTAACAGGGATCTTGATGTGTATTGTGTAGACAACAGATAAGGGTTTTTGCCAGGTACCTCCTGGTCATTAGGGATGTTGGTTTTGTTTGACACCTGGGGCACCATTTGGCCATTTCGGGTGTTGAATGCTGAAATAATTCCCTGTGGGAGGAGAAGTTTGTCAAGGTTAAACTTCGGTGCTGCAACCTGTGTCCTGTATTTCCTAGACAAGTCAGCAGCCAGGGGAATGCTGTCAACTGAAATGCATATTGAGGAAGTCTGTATAAGACTTCAAATAGTTCAAATAGTTGAGACCAGATTAAAATGAAGTTACATTAAGGGTCCTTTTAATATTGTGCAGAATATGCTGTGAAAAAGAGGTTTGGCCCAAGTTGGTTATTTAATTTTCAAGTTAAAATGCCAGGGTGTGATGTTTCACTGCACCAGGTACTGCTTGTACTGTAGCTTATGGTAAAACTGAGTATTAAATCAAACAAAGTGTTAACTGGGATGGAGAGCCACATCATTCTGCATAGCTCTTCTTTGACACGTTTTTTCTTTTCCTGTTGGTATTTGGTCACCTCCATGGCATGTCTCATTGCACACCTATTGTTTTCTGCTTCCTTTTCCCTCTTATGCTGCATGTTGTTTCGGTGGATCCTTGGTCCTGTTGTATTGGTCTACGTGTTGTATGTTTTTATGATGTCTTTTTAGTTGTTTGTTACCTGTGTATTGTTAGAACTGTTGCTAAGAATGAGTCTTGTCTGTATATATTTAAATCTGTGTTGTATCTTAATGTTCACACTCTCTGTTGATTCATGTTGTGTTTGTTAGTGTTAGCTTGGGTATAGTGTCTAGGTTTCTTGGCTGTCTTTGTAGTTCCAGTGTCTAGCACCTGTCCTAGCCTAGCAGATAACATACTGGACTATGGACCAGAAGGTCCAGGGTCCAAATACCACCTCTGCCAAGCTGCCACTGGTGGATCCTTCAGCAAGACCCTTAACCCACAGTTGCTTGGATTGTAAGACTGTATCAGTGGCTCTGGATAAGAGTGTCTGCTAAATGACATAAATGTAATTTTAGTTTACCCTGTGTGTTAACACTGTTCACATCCTGCCCACTGTAAGTACAGGTTGCTCTTTTGCACTTACATCTGTCTGGGGTTTTTTCAATAGTCTAAGCCAGTGTCTGTTTATTATTCACTTCTTTGTTTATCCACAAGGCCAGGTCTCCAATACGTTGCAATATGTTGTTATTATGTTTGATCATTTGCCGGTTATTTATATTGGTGGCATAATGCCTGGGTTTATATAAAGCATCTGCACTGCTACATTTTATTAAAGATAAAAGCAACAAAATGTGAGATGAGCATCTTATTTTCCGCAGTACATTTACTCTAATAGGCCAGGTCGTTCATCCGTGCAGCTCTTGTGAATTTGTAATTCTCCATAACAATAATACAAAGCGAGTGCAGTCAACTGGGTAAACCCCAGTAAAACTTACATGCCCTGGCGCTGACCCTGTGTGTCCGAGTGTGTGCATGCTGTGAATCCATGTTTGAGCACGAATAAAACAGACAGAATCGGACAGCCTGAGAAGCCCAGTGGAGTCTTACCTGAAAGGTCACCTGGCACACTATGGAAATCAGACGTGGCTGAAACAGAGGGTGCAGGGGTCCATGTTTGTGCAAGTGCATGCACATTTAATCTACAGACTAGAGACTTTCTTGATCAAAATTGCACAAAGCCAGTGAAGAGCAGGGGTAATTAATACAGAATTCCAAAAATGAAAAATATCAGATACAAAAAGCTTCTATAGGCTATTTAAGCAAAAGAACACGAGAGGGAGTGTGTTATCGCGAATAACATCACGTCTGTGATTTGGTCGTAGTTTAAATCACAGCCGTGAT
>JAVSBV010035683.1:0-11465 GCA_033117975.1 Parotocinclus spilosoma | reverse complement strand
TCTATAGTATCTATCTATCCATCCATCCACACTCTACTTAAGTCATTCAACTGCAGTATGCTAGTGGTAAATGTACTGTGCACTAGACCAGGGTCCAGGGTTCAAATCCCACATCTGCCAAGCTACCACTATCTCTCTCTCTCTCTCTCTCTCTCTCTCTCTCTCAAATTAGGGGGTATATAATGTATACAACATAAATATTATTATTATAATATTATTTTCATTACTTTTTTATAATCAATCCAGCAATATCTCACTTTACACGTGTCCTTTCTCCTGTGCCTGTGAGAGCTGGGCATTTATGATGTGGTACAGCTGATTCTGCCTCCCTCCCTAATAATAATTTCAGTGAAATCTATCAACCAGTATAATGCATACCCACACTGCAGGAACAAATTTTAGAAAGTGTTCCCCCATGATGCAAATAGTGATAATTGTGTGACTTTGTGATAAAGGCTCCAAACTGTTGATTTGAAAGGCTTGGAAGTTCAAATGTTTAAACTCTTGGAGCAAGACACTTGGTCTTACACTTCTCAACTCAAGAGAAAAAAAGGTTGTAACTTCAAAGTCTGGTTTCAACAAGCCACTGGACCAAAATCCACTAACTTCCAATTGCTAAGATCAGTTGTAAATTGCTCTGGATTAAAAACATCTAAATTGTGGAATAAGTATCTGATAGTAATACAGCATTATGGCTGGCAGTGACTCAGTAGTTAAGTATTCGTAGTTTTATAGCTTATATCCTGTATTATTTAATTAGGATCATGATTCAACTTGGACATGGGATAGTAAAAGGAGTTTGTATAATATAATAATTATTTATTTACAAGCAAATCACTGATCACATTTTGCCAAATACTACATGTAATATCCAAAATTCCAAATATCCCAGGCTTTGGTTACACTCTGTGTATGAGGTGTCTGCATGATGCCTGGAAAGCCCGGTCTATTTATACTCTAGTTTGCAATCAGTCATCTGAAGCAATGGACCGGGGAGGATGATGCTGGCCAGGGGCCACCCTGCTCCAAGCTGCACCTATTTATCTAAATGATTACTGATAATATGCGCTTATTTGTCTCATACTGTATACTGCTCACAACAAACCTAATGAAATATAGAATCATTTTTGTGAGAAGTGTTTAAAAAAAGTATTTAGTCAGCCACTGATCGTGAAAGTTTCTCCTACTGAAGAGAGATCTGTAATTAACATCATAGGTACCGTTGAACTATGAGAGTCAAACTGAGAAGAAAACCAGGAAATCACATTGTAGGATTTTTAAATAATTTATTTGTAAATTATGGTAGAAAATTAGTATTTGGTCACCCACAAACCAGGTTTCTGGCTCTCACAGACCTGTGACTTCTTCTTTAAGAAGCTCATTATCTGTATTAATGACACAGCCTCAAACCGTCAGAACGAGTTGTCCAAATACACCAGGAAGAAAATTGTAGACCTGCACCAGGCTGGGAAGAGTGAATGTACAATAGGCAAGCAGCGTGGTGTGAATAAATCAACTATGGGAGCATTTGTAAGAAAATGTTAGACATACAAGACAATTGATAAGCTCCCTTGATCTCGTATACAGGTATGTATGTATTTACAGGGGTTATACGATAAAACTGAAACACCTTTCAGACGCAAGAGGAAGCTGTCTGAAAGGGATGTTCGGGTTCTAACCCAGACTGTATCCAAAAACCATAAAACCACAGCTGCCCAAATCATGGCAGAATTAAATGTGCACCTCAACTCTCCTGTTTCCACCAGAACTGTTCATCGGGATCCGCAGGGTCAATATACACGACCGGGCTGCTATAGCCAAACCTGTATCTAAAACCAGATGTTTCAGTTTCATTGTCTAACCCCTGTATGCATGTGTGTGAATATATAACATGATTGCGCAGCATTTGTTGCACAAGTAATCCTCTGAGCACTCTTCAGTCAACCTTTCAAAGTACCCGATTTGTTCACTTTTATTTCAAATCCTGTCTCTGCCAACCCATTAGACCCTTACAGAAGACCCTTTTAACCACTCTGCTGCTCATCTCAATTGCAAATTGCTCTGGATAAAGCCCTTAGTTGCCATAAGTTGTAAATGTAACCTTCTGATTGTAGTAGTATGAACAGTGATTAAGGCTGTTGACTATTCATAAGAAGCTTTTGAATTCAAATCCTCTCTTCAACAAGCCATTGGGAACTTGAACAAGGCCCTTAGCTTTCAGATCAATTGTAGGTCGCTCTGAATAAGAGCATCTGCTACATATTTGTGTCAGACTGTAATACTTTGTATAGTGGCCACTCTGTGATGAGCTTCTAGACAATAAATTAGACCATAAATTTAAATCAAGGTTCTTCCTAGACTTTAAACAAAGCCCTTAACCTTCAACGGCCCTCTACTTTTTGTATTTTATTTATAGCACTTCTGAGTGATGGTTGCCATTGGACAGTGCTTTATAAATAAATTTCTACATATGTACTTGCTGCCAATCAGGATTGTCAGGTGCTCTGATTAATGGTTGCTGAATGCAGTAAAAGTAAGCCTTTGATTGTATAATTAATAATGGTTAAGCTTTTGGACTAATCGTCAGAAGGTTATGAGTACAAATCCTGTATTGAGGAAACCATTGGCACAAGACTCCTTGAGCAAGGCCCAGGCTCAGTTCATTTGTACATTGGCCTGGATAAGAGCATCTGTGGCATGTTGTGAATGTTGGTGTCTGACTGTAATACTATGCACACTGGGGGCTCGGTTAAGGTTCTAGGTTCCACTAAGCCACTGGGCACTTATATGGGCACTTAACCTTCTGTTGCTCATCTCAACTGTAAATAGAATAATCTGAATAAGAGCATCTGCTGAATGTTATTAATTTAAGTGTCTGATTGATATACAGTTGGCAACCATGGTGTATTAGTAAGGCTTTGCATAATTAATAAGAAGGCTTATGCTTTATTTAGCAGACACTCTTACAATCTTACAATTGCAATCGATTGGTTAAGGACCCAATGTTGGCAGCTTGATAGAGGTGGGATTTGAACCCATAGTCCAGTACCTTGACCACCAGGCTACCACCATGGCCTATTAGCTCCGTGCAGCTGTTTGGGCCTTGAGAGAAATCATTAGCTTTCCAGCTGTTCAACCCAGCTGTAAATGCAAAAAAAATGCAAGTGTCTGACTGTAATATAATGAGCAGTGCTGGCTCAGTGGTTATGTTTCTAGACTATTAATTGGATGGTTGATTTCAAATCCCAGCTTTAGCAATCCATTGGGCCCATGAGAAGGATCCTTGGTCTTCAGTTGCTTAGCTTAATTGTACTGCTATGGAGAAGAGCATCTTGTAAACACTATAGAAATAGATGCCTGTGTTTGATTGTAATATTATGGGCACTGGTGGTGCAGTGTTTAAGGTCTTTCTCGAATATTAATTAGGAGGTTAAATTCTAGTTTTGGCAGGAAGAAAGCCCTTAATTAGTGCTCTCTATAAGGACATCTACTATATAATGTAAATGTTAATGGTTTATTCATTCTAGAAAAGCACCTTCAGCCTGGGTGTTTAGACTTACTAAGGGTAACTGAGAAGGAACATCAGGAACAAATTCCATGTCTTAATAATTTTACATATGTAAAATTCAGCTGGTGTTTCCATTTTATGCTCATAATCTGCCACTAATTATATGCAATTGGTAGTTTTTCTACGTTCTCATACGAGGTTTAACATGAACTAATGCTTAATGCATGAGCTGCGTTGCCTGTATGAGGACTATATGATGATGTAGCCTGTGGAACACACTGGAAAATGTGCTAAAAAGCTTGTGCTCTGGAGGATATTATGACTCTTAAGTGGGACCAGCTTGTAATTGGATCTATTTAATGTGTCTGTCCTCAGAAGCTTTTAAAACACTTCAAAGATCTAAGCAATATGTGCAAAATCAGAACTTTCAGAAGTTCAGAAGTTACTGTCTGTTTTACATTTACAGCATTTAGCAGACGCCCTTTTCAAAGCGACTTACAACTCATAGTCTTACAATCCAAGCAATGGTGGATTAAATGCAATGCTTAAGGACCCAACTGTGGCAGCTTGGCAGGGGTGGGATTTCCAGAGTCCAGTACCTTAACCGCTCAGCTACCACAGTCCAGAAAGCCTCATCTGTCCTGTAATGTAAAAAATAACAGTATTATCTGTATTAATTGTGTGTGTGTGTGTGTGTGTGTGTGTGTGTGTGTGTGTGTGTGTGTGGCAGGTATTTTTTATAATTCTACTTTAGAAAACGCTATAAGTCATACTTCAAATTGAGTATTTTTTCTTTATCAAATTAGTAGTACTTTTACTTAAGTAAAGAGCTTGTGCTACCTCTGCCTGAAAGTCAATCTGGATAAGGGCACCTGCTTGACATCCAAATGTAAATATGAGTGGGTTGAATGCTTTAAAAAGAATGTTTTCTTGTTGGATAACCAGACTGACACTTCATTTGGAAATGAATTCCGTTTACATTTATAACTAATTAAAATCTCATAAGAGCATTCAAGAGCTATGTCAAATCTATTGGATTGTATATGCACTGTTTATATTACTTAAGTATGTTTTTTTTCTGATATTCTACTGAAGAATCCATTACTTAACCCAGCTAAGTCCAACTTTAGACCTGTTTCCCTCCTTCCATCCATATCCAAAACATTAAAATGTTCTGTACAACAATAGGTGCCCTGTCTTTGAGAAAACAACCTTCTTTATACAAACCTGTCTGGTTGCAACGCAGGTCATGCTACACAAAAAACTATCCTACTTGAAGTCGAGGAAAACACAATGTCTTCAGTATGTATTCATCTGCATTTGACACATTTCTGCATTTCTCATCTGTGCTCTTGTTAGCTTGGCCATGTGCTTTCTTGGTTCTTCGCATACTTTCTTCTCGGTTAATTTCAACACTTTATAGGATTCTTAGGTTCTACAGGGATCAGTTCTTAGTACGCATTAGTTTTCCCTGTGCATGAAATGACTGGACCCAGTAAATTGATCCCATGGATTCTCATAGCACTGCAATGATACTGAACTTTACATTTCATCCCTCTCTTGACTTTTAATAAGAGTACTGTATACATGTAGGTACACAGGTTGAGTCAAAAACACAAGAGATATTTTTATTTAAGAAAAAAAAGGGTACACTGCATATGAGACCCCAGCAAGTAATGGGTGAGGGGGATAGGCTATGTTCGGAACATGGCTGCCATCTTGAAAGCTGCCATATTGGAAAAAGAGAATTTTTTTTTTAAATAGGAAGGTGGTTATGTAGCAGTTTGCAGAGGTGTAATATCTCTTGTGGGTAAAAATAAATCAACACAAAGTTTGAAACTTCTGTTGTGCATAACTGAAAGTGGAATTGACTATTCTGATGTCCGGGGAATGAAGCTGCCATAATAGCCAACACCCAAAAAGACCACTATTTTCACACAGCACTCATAGCCAAATTTATGAAAACGTGGACTATGGACGACAAGCCATGTAGTGATCGTCTGAAGAATCGCTACTAACCAAGAAATCTCAACATTTGTTTTGGCAGCCTTTGTGAAAAGTCAATTTCTCAGCTTTTGACTTACCCTGTTTTCCATTTAATCTTCACTTATTATTTAAAGATAAAAGACTATATTTACATATTTTGTATTTAGAATACATACAAATAAACCTTGTGTGGCATACCAAGGTACCACTATGGTCCTTGATCAAGGCACTTTCTTGGATTGTATCAGTTGTAAGTCTCTGTGGGTAAGAGCATCTGCTAAATGCTGTAAATGTTTGCCACATGACCAAAAACTAGCTGTGAATACATGTTTGGAAGACTAATTGCTGTATATTTGTATAGCCTACCATTTGAATCAGGATCTGGAGAGAGGAGTGCTTGAATGCTAGTGTTGATAATGTGTGCATGAAAGAAACATTTCAAGGAAACCATGAAAATGGATACACTATTTTCCAAGAGACGTATATATGAATTTATGGAATTGTGTAAATAGATGAAAAGAACGCACCAATAGTTGCTCTGATGGTACCAACAGTGTTTGAATACTAAAACTGGGGCATTTTTGTATGCGTTTCCCCACCAATTACGATGTTTGATTTGTGGAAATCAAATATTAAGTTCTTCCCAACACTTGCAGAAGTTCCCACAAATGTGTTGGCCATTCCATTGTTTAAAGCTTAGAGTCTTGGTCTTATCTTGTGAGATTCTTTTTAGCATAGACCAGGGCATCGTTATGCTTTGGGATCAACCCATGACCTAACAGAAGTAGACCAAAGGGCATTGTATAGCACTGCAAAATGTTGCTGTAGCCTTTTTGGTTCATGATGTCTATTTATCATCCAAGCACTTGCTTGGATTAAATTAGTTGTAAGTTGCTGTGGGTACAATCATCTGCTGAATGCTGTAAATGTGTGCAACATGACTAAATGTAGATGTGAAGAAGTGTTTGGGCCGCTGAATGCTGTATATTGTATGGCCTAGCACTTGAATCATCTGAAGAGCTGAGTGCTTGAATAGTGTTAATTAAAATGCATGCATAAAAGAGAACTTTCAAGGAAAACATGAAAATGGTTCCACAATTTACAACAACTAAAGAACACTATTTGAGAAAAATAATTTTGCATCACAACGCACTGATGCATTCCCTTCACTGCCTATCGTGTCTTGCATCACATTCAGAACATTGATGCTCGCCTACAAAATGAACGAGTCACTTCCTTCATAAACGCTTTGATCAAGTATCTTTTTGTACCTCATATTTAGACTTGAACATGGCTTCTCTGGTGCCACCGTATAAGACCAAAGGAAGGTGAGCATCAAGCACTTTGACATCCCAATTAAACATCTGCTGGATATCGAAATCAACTCTCTTGCTGTCTTCAAATGGCAAAGAAATACTCACTCAGCACCGAGATTACGCTTATGTATTGAAATCTTTAAATGTCTTTTTGGTTCCTGTCCTTTTGTTTTTAAAGTCATCTGATATATGCCATAACTGTACATGTGCATTAAGGTTTAGAAGTTTTATTGGTATTGCAATGTGTAATGTCTCAACATGCCATAACAAGATAGATAAACAGTGGGAGCAAAAAATTGTTTTGTTGTTTTGTTAAACGTTTTGACTCAAAGCTGCTTTTTTTTGCAGATATCATCAATCAATCAGTCCATATTTTAAGCTGTATTAAAATATGGATTATATTGAGAATTACTCTCAGTTGCAATCTAGCCAAGCTGGAAATGTAGATAAAAAATGAGGAAAAATTAGATTAGCATAAAGCAAATAATATGGTCTATGGGTGTATCCTGAAACTTTTGTCCAGAAGTATATGTCACACAAATATTTTATAGTTATCCAAACAATATGATGATTCTTGTTCAGGAATCAAGATTAATTGGATTGTGAACCAAAATACATTTTGAATTAATGGAATTGTGTGGATAGATGAAAATCACCAACAGTTTGTTCTGATGATACCAGCAGTGTTTGAATACTAAAACTTGGCCATTTTTGTATTTTGTTAGCGTTACCATGGCGATTATGTTGATTGGTTTGTGGAAGTTAAATATTAAGCAGAAGTTCCCACAAATGTGTTGCACTTTTATTTTACTGTGCTTTTACCCTTCTATGCAGTTAATCCAGCCTGATGGGGTTATGTGTGTACAGGCCATTTACTACTTTAAAGCTTTGAGTCTTGGTCTTGTCTTCTAAGGTAGTTCTGGGATAGCCTGGGGCATCATTGTTTTGCTTTAAGATAAACCCATGGCAGAAAAGAAGTAGACCAAAGGGTATTGTATGGCATTGCAAAATACTGCTGTAGCCTATTTGGTTCATGGTGCCTTTTATCATCATTACTATAGCAATATACTACAATCTGCAGTGCAATATTGTCCAAATACTGTTCCATAGGGTGTAGTAAGTCTGTTCCAACACTGCTTTAATACAAAAAAAAAGGTTTGATAGTACAAACTCTGAAATTTAAATTTTTTGATCACCCAAACTATATGCTTTTTATCCTCTAAAAGGGCTCACAGGACTAAAAACGCACTTTTCCGATATAAAATCAGTTAACGCTTAATAAAACTCTGCACTAAGTAAGACCCTCATTTGTAACGTAAGCAAGCAGATACTCTAGATATAGACACAAAATAAAGGGGTTATGTGTGATAAAACAAGCAAGACATAAAACAAATAAAATATTCAAACATGATGGGGTGTTGTAAAACATGACTAGTCATGTGTGTTGCTTAAATCAAGTGATACACAAAATATTTAATAATTATCTAAACAATACAATAAAACAGTAGTCAGGACTAATCCTTAAGTGGATTGCAGACAAATCTGAATTTATGGAATTATGCAGTTAGATAAAAAGAAAACGCCACCGCTAAACAGTTGCATTGATATTACAGATACTAAAAATAAGGCATATTTGTATGTTTCTCGTCCCCAGCGATGATGTTTCTCCTGTGTTCAAAAGATAACCTTGGTGCTCTTTTGTCTTTTTTTTTCTTCACCTACCCTCTGGAAAACTTGCTGATTGAAGGAGCTGAATAAGGCTGTTGAGCGAGGGGATTGTAAATCAAAGCCCACAGAGAGCTTTGATTTTTCCTGTGGCTTTCATTATATATTTCTCTTTTTTTTTTCTCTCTCTCTCTCTTCGTTGTTGTCATTTTTCTCTTTACTCATCTGAGGCTTTGTGCGCATGTTTTCGCTCTCAAGCTTCAGGTTTTCTCATTCTGTCATAATCCACATTGAGGCTTTCTTTCTTGGAGATGCCCTCAAAAAACAAATAAAAAAGGAAATCCTTTGTTTTGATGGACGTTTTCCTTAATGAATGCATTCATTAAGAGTTTTGCACATGCATAAGCACTGTTTTATTTATTTTTTCCTTTTCTTTCAGGGCGATTTTTCTTGGTGAACGGCTCAGCTGTGGGAGGACCGTGGGTTTTGAGTCCATGGCTCCGTGTACTACATCGTCCCTGCGGGTTGGATCTGACCGTGTTTCTGCACCCCAAGCAAAAAGGGCACTACAAAGTCTGGCTTATCGAGAGAGACCAGCCACCATTGCCTTTGCTCACTACTGAACCGCCACATGTCACAGGGTAAGTTTCAAAACCCAAGCAAGACTCCACCATACATTGACTAATGTATAAATTACACTTTTGTATGTACTCTTAAGGTCCTAGAAGAAAAAGTTTTAGGCCACATATGTTTGTTGTTTTGGAAATGGTATAATGACTAGATACTGTATATTATTTCTCTTTAAGATGCAAACAGAAAATAGGGTCAACTTGGTATCCTGAGGAAGTTTGCACATGCTGCTACTGCTCAAGAATAAGAAAGGTCTCAATAAATACTTATAAAAGCTTTGACACTCAACTTTTTTTAGTTAATGTATTTATTTTGTAATTATTTATTTATTTGAATTGAAGGCCTACCTGTTTCAAAAGCCAGAAAAAGCCATTCCAAATGAATGTGATACCACAGCATTATGCCAACACAGTGTAGTATGACGTGACAAATATATGGTCATTATGCCATTGCTAACGCTACAAATGACTGCTTAAGATTTTCTCACTGTGTTGTAAGAAGTTGCCAGCTAAATTTGTCTATGAAATCAGCCCAATTCACAGTCAGAAGGCAAAGCGAGTTGTTTCCCTTTCAGATTTTATTTATTTGTTTACTTTTTTATGGCTTTGCCCTGTGTAACAAACTGCTTGTGCATGCGTTCAGCCATGCACATCGGAAGCCTGTAGGGAGACGTGTAGAGAAGTCATTACAGCTGTCCTTTTTGGGTCATTATTTCTGATCACTCAACCGGTCATCATAACCCTGAGTATGTTTTCCACAACTACGTACTCTCCATCACATTCTGCCAACTGTTTGTATTTATAGCGGAATTTTGTAGTTGATATGACAAGAGCAACAAATGACATTTCTCTTTTGCAAGTACAGAAGAGACCCTTTATAATCGTCACCCCACGGCTTCCGGAGATTTACATTCACAGGTGTTGTAATGCAATAGAAAATGCATACTGTCTATGACTGTTATTGTCTCTGATTTAGATCAATAACTACACAGATATTTTTGTGCTATTCAGATTCCAATCTGCCACATGAATGTTTCTTGTTTAAAATAAGCCGAACGTGGTGGCACTCCGAATACCTCCGCCATTCTTATCAAGCTCAGTATCGTCCTGTTTAAACTAGAGCACCACACAATTCATCATGGCCTTAACGGAAGCCTGTTTAATTCCTCCCAGTAAATGTTTAAGTGCGTGTTTGTAGTGTCACCGATGGGATCAGAGAGAAGGCTGCTTTCCTCATTTGTAGTCAGCTGCTGTTCTCCGCCTCCACCACATCCCTCCTCCTCAAAGGGACGAGTGCCTGGCTGCACACTGTAAAATACAAGAAAAGCTGATAAAAATAGCTCGGCTGAGTTGCGCTCTCTTTATAGGGGCTCATCTCTCTATGTATAGTGATAGGACTGCCTCGGAGTGAGGCAATATTCTGTTCGTGTTGCACTGTAAGGCACTGTACAGGGCAGTAGAGCGCCCTCTCGTAAAACACCCTTTCTTTATTATATACAGGATATACGTGTAGGATGTTGAATGGTTCTGTGTGGTACTGTTCAGACTGTTATTCAGCTCCTATCTCACACACACACTCACTCAAGTTTGTCTTTCTGTCGCTGTGAGGACTTCCCACTGACATAATGCTACAGTGAATAATTAATGCTACACCTAATCTGAAAGCAATTCTTTTGGTTTGTCTGCTTTTCCCCCAAACAAAGGTTATATATAATGCATGACCAGCACCTTCAACCACTTAGTTATTTTAACATCTGCCTAATATTGTATTTGGTCTCATTGGACTTTCTGACCGTTACCCCTGTATTTCCAGTGATTCACCTCACTACTAAATGATGGAGGGTGTTAATGGAATTGATTTTCAAATAAGTGGGGACTTGGGTTTGAGTCCCAGGTCTTTGCAGACCCTCTTTTATGGTCAGGTTGGGTGACACCGGTGTAGCTGTGTCTGACAGTTCAGTCCGGAATATGTTATTTATTCCTCATCCACCACCCTAAGCTGTTGGTAAATGGTATAATGCATTTGTTATAGTTCATTTGTTATAGTTCAGATCAGAGGTTAAATTCTATAGCTGGAGATTGTCTAGCAGTGCATGATTGCGTGTTGATGTAAATATTAGGGTCAGCTTGTCCGATTTCAATGTTAAGAGCTTAATGTTGTGGCTTTAGGAACTTTATAAATATCCCGTCTCCCTGTTATGTGAATTCACTGTCACCTCTGTACCTAGTTTCCCCTGTGGTGGACACATATTTGGACTTTCACTCCAGAATGCCCTGGGCTCTGATTGGAGAACAGGTTACCGAAAAAGAGGAGGGTTCAAGAGTTTAGCGGGAACGGTCAGACTTCTTCCCGCTCAGAAA
>JAVSBV010035672.1:0-11465 GCA_033117975.1 Parotocinclus spilosoma | reverse complement strand
TGCCAGAGGGCGAGCGCGAGCTCAAAACAAAAAGGCAGACCGGGGCGTGTCCTATTTGGAGCACACTCCCGGCTGAAATGAGGCCGCGAGGACCGAAAAGCGCGTGACCATGAATCCTGCGAGGAGCGTGCGAGTATGGAACAGGAAAACCCTAAAAAGTGCACCGACATAAATAAATACCTCAGGGGGTTACCCGCCCATACCGATCCTCCGGCACTACAAGCCCTCGGATCTCACCAGCTGTCTCTTGGGCACACGGTTGGAAAAACACGCGCCCGGATAGAGATGGATCCCCGGTAACGTTATCTCGTAATGGCGACCGGTGAGGGTGGCCGAACGCTCCGAGGGGAAGATAGGAACAATAACAGTTGGGCCACTGAACAAAGCTCTAAACGCAGGTTTGTATCAGTTGTGAGTTGCATTGGATAAGGGCATTTGGTAAATACATTGCTCACAAAACTTGGGGGACATTTCATTGTGGGATATTTCATTTTAAAATATTTCCTAATTTTGACCAGTCTATTATTATATAGTATGTTACGTTTACATGTCTCTATAAAATCTGTCATATATACCCAAATACTATAAACATGGGCATATTTTGTTGGTTTAAAATGCCTGATTTTGATTTTCACACAGTGTGTTTAGTCAACATAAAAATACAATACGAAAATAAATCTGAATGTAGATTACAGAACAAAGCCTTAATAGGCAAGTGTCTTCTTGTAACTAGAATATGGCCAAAAGCCTAACATTTGTGTTACAAATGTAACAAATGTGTTACATTTTTTTAAAAGTCATATTTAAAAATAGTTATTAGAAAAAATTGCAGACTTTTAATAATGAAAAACCTCTGTCAATAAGTAGACTTTTATTCAAGACTTGAAAAATGGTGTGAATCCTGATAAAAGGGGGATATTATTCTGTGGCTTGGGGGCATGTATAAGAAAGCTTATTCCCTGTTGTGATTTTTTTAGTTCTTGACAGTAGATTTACATTTAGCAGACAGCGTTTAGCAGATGCCCTTACCCAAAGCAATCAAAATGCTTTTTATTATTTTTACTAAACAAAACCTCATGTTAGTACAAAATAAGCAAAAGCCCAATAACACTATCCAACCAACATGCTATATCTGATTAAGATAAATCATCAAAATGCACAAGCATTTTTTTAAGTATGCAGTTGTATTATTAATCTTCACTCAAGTGCTGATTGAGCAGAGGTGAGTTTTTCTTTGCCATTCAGACATCCAGTGGAAGAAGAGTCTTGATGCTTGTCTTTCTTTCAATCTTCGATGGAGGATCTAGTCGAGCCAAACTCTTGTCTCTGAGGGTATGATGTACAGAGTGTGACTTTATTAGAGCCTTTAAGTAAGATGGTGATGTTCCATTTTTGGCTTTGTAGGCAAGCATCAGGCTGCTACAGGGAGCCAGTGAAGTAAACACAGCAGTGGGGTGACATGAGAAAACATGGATTGAAAGATTGAAGTCCAGATGTGCTGCTGCATTCTGAATGAGTTGCCGGGGTCTGATCACATTGGAAGACCAGGCAGAAGAGCATTGCAGTAATCTAGCTTTAATATAACAAGGGACTGGACAATAACCTGGGTGGCTTCCCTGCAAAATAATTAAATGAAGGAACTAAAAGAAGTCCTGTGCCTTGTGAACGAATGCGATGATCTGGATAGTAAGACTGTAAGTTCACTCAGATACATGTAGATGTTCCATGTAGAGCTTTATAAGCTTTTGGTGCAAGAAGTATTTTGTAAATAATACAATGTAGGCGCTGTGTAAATTGTGTCTTATGCTTGTGAGATACTTGCAGAGAGTCCATTCAATCCCCTTGCAATGTATTAAACTGCATGGACTTTTAACATGCAGTAGAATGTATTCCAGAAAACAAGTTGATTTTTTTAACCTTAAACTGCAAGTTTCATGAAAAGCCCTACTATTCGTTTGAGTTATCTCAGAGGTGTGTTCTTTCTACTGGTGTCCTTTTCACATCATTCCTGTGATTGACAGCATACTGCTCAGCTTGAATGCTAATTCTAGTGTTTATCTTTTCATGAATGTGGCTGCTTTTTTTTACATAATTTATTCTGACTGTACTATTTTTCTGTCATAAAGAAACCACAGAATGACTGGTTTAACTAAACAGTTATTCTTGGTAAAAGATAAAATGTATTTTTTTACCAATGTGGGGGATGTTACTTTCAGAAATGCATTGATATTGGTATTGATATCCAGTTAACCTAGAAAGCTTTCAAATTAAAAATCCTTAGAGACAGCATGTATGTTTATGATAAAGAACCAGCTCAAAAAATAGTGGTGCCTGTTTTTGGGTTTGATATTAAAGTTACTGCGCTAACTGTACCATGAAACACTTTATTCTAAACATATGAATTTGAAAAGCTGTACTGGACTCAGCATAGCATCACATATGCATATCATATAATATGCAATCTTTATGGTATTTGTGTGAATGCTACAGGACACGTGGCCACTACAGTAACCATGTCATTATAATGCACAGTTTTCAAATGCATTGTAAAATCCATGAAATGTTATGAAAAAATTTACAAATTTGCAATACCCCAGTTGTATGATATGGTCTGTGATGTGATCTGAAGTGTATTTGAAGTGTTTTTTACGGATTCTCAATGATGATGTGAACTGGACTTCTCGAACCCTGGATGCCAGTGGTTAAGGCTATAGACGACTAAGGAGAAGTCAGTTGACTGCTGAGCTGTTGAGCTAGGTTCTTAACCTTCAACTGTTGAGCTCAATCACTTTAGATAAAGACATCTGTTAAATGCAGTGAAAGTAACACCCCAAAGCCTTCTCTGGATAACGAATCAACACCCTTTTAAATGTATGCAATTAAACTGAAACTGGTCACAAAGCAGGATAAATCCAAGCATATGACATAAATCTGGTGTGTAATGGATTTAACAGCCTCGACAGAGTCCCACTTAGACCCCAAAGCTGGCTGGACCTATGTTAAGCTCTGCCAACTTCCCACTGCCACAAGAGCACAACACGTTTGTTCATTAAGAACTACTGGAAATTTGGCACAACTCGTGATTGACTAATATCACACTGATATGTGTCTATGTATCGCAATGCAAGAAAGCCAAGGCTTAACTTCAGTTCGATCGCCACTTGAACCTTGTTTATAAATGGAATCAGACATCTCTCTCTATGATCTCTGGAGAAAATCCAACTCATCTTCAGCCAAAGGGCTACCTCAAATTATCTTCAGTGCAATCTTCACTAGAACCTATGCACATGTCTTTTGTTGCTGTCTTTTCACAAACATTCCCAATGGGTACATTGAAACTGCAGGTAAAAGTTGATCTATCTAACAATTTATCAATATTTTAATAATTTTAGTTAGTTAGTTATGAGACTCCTGCAGCATTATCTATAACAGCATAGCTAGACTTGACCAAAGGCATGACAGAACAGACCAGAGATAAACATAGGCTTTAGTTTACCTTGTTAAATGCCTAAGTCTAACAAAACTATATAAATATAATGATGTTTTTAAAAATCTTTCTAAATTCCACACAGGAATAAGCAGTGACCCTGAAAGTCCCTGATCATGTGTGTATCAACATCACTAAATTGCAGCAATAATAAAAGTCACCCAGGTATACCACAGTTGCCTTTTTTTGCTTAGACACTGCACAGTCAGCTATGAGCTAAAGAAAAGGCACTCCAGCTTCATTTCTGTTCTAGTCTTGTCACAGAGAGTGACCTTTCTGACTCTGAAGATTACCCTAGAGTTAAAATTTTGAGTTAAAAAACATAAAGTGGAGACAAATGCCACCTTCCTGCACTTACCTTTATGAAGGGCCCTAATGTTGCATTGATGTACTCTGTTTCAAATCTGTGAATATGTTACAAATAAAGATGTAAGGACAAATGATAGTATGATTACAAATGTTAAATTAGTGAGGTTTACTTGTAAAACACAGCTGACACAACATATTAGGGGTTTTATAAATTATTTATGTATTTCATCTGCCAGAATAGGGAGATAAGTAAAGCAAAATGGTTGTTTCTGTTTTTATTCAGATTTTTATACAGCTGTGTAGAACAGCTTTGTGCCCAAGTTTGGGAACACTTGACCACATTACATTTTTGTTGTTGTTTTGTGTGTGTGTGTGTGTGTGTGTGTGTGTGTGTGTGTGTGTGTGTGAGTGTGTGTGTTTCATGAATAGCAAAATTGTGAAATTCAAATTCTTTACTCTAAATGTTTAAATATGGTATATTTTGGGTAGGCACTCGGGATACATAACAGCAATCTACTGCCTCCAAAATAAATGTGCAATAAAATACATTTAAATGTTTACTAAAACATTAATCAGCCAAAATAGATTTGTCTGATCCTTCTTCATTAGTCTGAAACTGCCATGCAAGAAACTGCCATGCAAGTTGACAAGTGGAGTGGGTGCCTGATTACATAATAAAGACACACAGTGGGCAGTGTAGGTCCAGAAACTTGGAAGTTATGTGGAAAGCTAATATAGATCCACTTTTAAATTAATAAAATACTCCAGAATGTCTGGCTAACCTACTTACTCAAAACTGACCTATGAAGATGTATAGGGACATATGGCAAGTAACTACTAGTTGAGTTAGTATCTGACCAAACTGTTTTTATGTAGTTTCATTCAATGTTACAACACTTTACAGGCATAGTCTGCAAGTGATTTATGAGTGGTATTGTTTGTGATATCATGATGAAAAGTGGTATTCTTCCCTTTTAAAAAGCAGCTGAATCTCCATTTATTCATCTATAAAAGCTGATACTGAAAGTTTCATCACAGTATTATTATTATGCCATGTGGCAGACAGTAACAAAGTACATGTACTGTGCTTAAGGTCCATTTTCAGGTATTTCTACTTTACTGGAGTTACCAGTTTAATCACTATTATTTGAGACTTTTTACACTACATTTCAGCTCAACAATTTGTACTTTGTACTCCAATATATTTTCAAAACATTCCTAGTTTATTGTTACTTTTTAGCAGAGAGAGAAAAAAAAAAAAAAGCAGATGTATTGTAATACACCAACCAAAGCACAGCTGTATTGAAGTTGTCTGATAAACTTTGCTGATTTTATCAGACTGCTGCATGTAAGCTGACTAGATTTTAAATATTAGATGAATGGATAGCTGGATGGAAAGATAGATGGCAGTAATAGTTGTGAGATACACTTCCATTACTTGTGGCACCCTGGTGAGTCAGGCTGAAAAAGACAACATGAAAGGAGGCTTGTGTGATCAAGTACATTTGAAGTAAGGTATAAATTGTGCCAATGAAACTCCCTTTAAAATGTCCCTTTATAATGAAGCAACTTAAAATACTGTATACGTGTTAGTGGCATGCAGTCAGGCCCTTCTTACCCTAAGAAATAATTTATTTATATAATTTATGCTGAATAGTTTTACTTGTAGGATTTGTGTTTTAGAGCGTGTTACACAGAAAACTAATCTATGAAAAATTCTGCTACATGCTTACATTTAAGTGGTAATTTAACTGTGCATTTACAATTTTTGTGCAGGTTCTGAGGGCAGTTGTGTTGGGTAGCAGGGGTGTTGGTCCCCAAATGTGTGTGCTTCTCGCAACTGGTACATGTGAAACTCACAGATCAGTTATGATTAAAGTTAAATGCCTCGGTGTTTTAATTTCTCTTATTGCATCATTTCAAAGCCTTTTCCATGAGGACTTTCACAGCGTGGGTGAAGTTTGTGTCAGCTATTGCCAACTGCTTTCAGCTTGGCTTGACTGCTCTTGATAATGTTCGTCAGACAGACAAAGTACATGAGGAGATGGGGAGAAGTGGTATTTAATTCTATTTCCTATTTTGCCATGATTCAACACAGGTACAAGTATTTCTCTTTGCTCCACTTTTTAACCCATAACCATTTCATTACTTGTGTGTACACTCACTCACACACACGCACACTCACAGCAGACAGTATAGCGGACTCCCTCTACTTCTCACGGGAACAGAAACAAAAGTTAATTGAAATAAATGAACTGGGGAGTGAATCAGGGTTGATTACATCTACGAGGTTGGAAGTGATGCTGATTACATCCACACAGAGAAATAGCAGGAAATACAGAGACTGGAGAAAGATGAGATACACAGCAAGGGAGGGACAGCAGTTAATGAAGACACAAGTCTGTCTGTTGCCTTTAGAGAAAACATCACAGAGTCTCTGATCCGTCACAGGAACTGACACATCACAGCAACTGCGACCACAATTTGTCTCTTTTCGAATTTCTTTAATTACGCTCAATTCGTGTTGTCACTAATACTTTTCAGTCATTCAATAATTCAAACTGTTATTCATAGCTGTACAGTATATAAAATTAGTACCACAAATATTTTACAGAAGAGAGGGCATGGCAGGCAGAGAAGGACGGAGCGACAGAACTCCCATTAAGACCTAAATGCTTTCACTGTTATTGTAAATCTCAAAGAAAAGACACTGCGCTTAAAGGCACGAATCTTAAACGGCTACACGTTAGCACCCAGATTGACCTTTATAAGGTCTGCATGTCAGTTAAGCACCATTGATCTCCTCTCCTTCCTCTACCTCTCAAACCCTGTCCTCTCAAGGCACAATAACAAAAGCAGACAAAACATTTTCCTTTAGCACCACAACACAGCACCAGTTTGCTGAAATATGTGAACACAAAGTGAAAGCATTCAAATGAGTAGGACTAGGAGTAAAAAAAATGATTAACTGAATAATGATATAAAATAATGACACATTGCTCTGTCTTCACTGTAAAGCTCTTGGACGAACATCTCAGATTCAAAGGTGAACAACCCAGTGAAATCTAAATTACTAAAGGAATACTCCACTATTTTTTCATGTACATGTTTATGTACCCTATTATTGGTGGAAGTGCACTTACTACTAAGTTTTGTTACTAATAATTTCAGCATTTTTTTCCTTGGCTGTGAAAAGAATGTAAAGTGGCACTTAAAATTGAAGCGACATACCAGATGTTGAATTCAGTCTATGAACATTTGTTAAATTTCTCAAAGTTATTTCAAATAAAGCTCTTGATCTGGAAAATTTGTCCTTTCAGAGAGTAAACTATTTTTACCCATGGAAGATGAACAGGTAGACCAGAAAGCATAAGGCATCAATTTAGAATCTCAAATATCTGTTATATTATTTCCTCTAACATCCATTTATAAACCAATTTTAAGTGAGATATAGCTAAAAGACATGGTGTTCTGAACTACTAATGATGTGAGTTAAAATTCCAGTTGGGCCCTGGAGAAAAGCTACTAAGTTAAGTTGTAATTCACTCTAATTAGACACTGTGGATGTCAGTGTGAATTGCTACAATGTCTGGGTCTCGTTTTAAGGTTGGGGTTATTTTTGCACATACATATGCAAATACATATGCTACACTAGATACACTACCACACATACCCAAACCTACTTTTATGACAGCATGGTACAATATAGCACACCATGATGGTGATGTCAGCTAAACTAATTACAGTTATATTCCGTTGCCTGCTCTGGTGGCTCAGTGGTATGGGCCACCTGATGGAAATTGTGTAGTGTGGAGTAGTGTGTGGATGGGAGCGCTGTTCTGGACTGGCAGCCTATCCAATGCAAGTACATCTGCCTACAAACAGTGAGTTCTGGATTAAGTTACAGTGTGACCCTGACAAGTATAAGCGTTAGTAAAACATGCTTTGCATTGCTTATACACAGTTTTGTTACTATACTAATTTGAAGTAGTGTGCTTACAAAAAGAGCACAAGACTAACTAAAAGTATGTAGACTTTGTATCTGTTAAATTATGATAAAGTACAGTGTTAAGATCGAGGTGACAATACGCAATATGAAACAACAATGCTAAAAATGAGAATGATTACAATGACAATCATATGATCATAAGTAATTGAGCTTATATTGAGATAAACATCCCAGAATGAAATAAATACTCATTTATGTCTCTTGTTAATGTGCATGTACTAATTAGAATATCCACAGCTGTGGGATAATTATTTGAATGAATTATTTATTTATTATACTTCATATGAGGTTCTGGATGCAGTCTGACATTAGGTTAGTGATAGATATCCCATCTAACTGAGAGCAGCTTTTCACCAGTGCTCAAAACTGGATATAGTTCAGAATCCTCTAGTCATACAAAAGATATATTTATATCATTTAGCAAACGCCCTTGCTCAAGGCAATTAACCATCTTTACCATTTTACAAGCAATAAAGAGCTATGGGCCTTCTTTGATCAAGGGCCCAATAGTGGCAGCTTGGAAGTGCTGAGTCTTGAACAAGGCCAATAGTCCAGTACTTTGTGTGGTGGGTACAACTATGTATGGTAGCTCTGTAATAAGTGTACACACATAAGTATGCATAAATAAGTATAATCAGGCCCTTTAGAGCTGAAAGTGTAAGAGCCGTGGTTTTAAAATGTTTAGTAAAATGTTTAATTCAACAACTGCCCATAGACTTTAATTAAATGTGCACTTTGAATATACAAGTTTGCTCTTCTTTGCTGCAAATAATTAGTAAAGTATAACTGCACATAGGGTATGGAGGTTTAAAATGCTAGAGTATTCCTTTAAATTAACACTGCAGTAAAGTATTGATCCTTTCTTCTCTGATAAGCCTTGGAGGCATGAACTAATGAAAGTACAACCCCACGACCCTGCCTGTTAAACCGACAAGCAACCTGAGCGAGAAGGCTATTTTACATCTCAATATGCTGCCACACCCCCCAGTTAGTAGGAAGCATGAGCTTCATATGACACTGTTTATTTACGATGACACGCTGATTAAAGATTAGCAACGCTGCAAGGCTGATGTGTGACAGAAAGCATCCGAGAGAACAATTAACCAGATTCGGGCAGCATTTCCTTGTCAAAACTGTTTTGAGGTATCACTTTGCTTGCACTGGCTCTATGCTTCTGTCAAGGCGAGGAAAAAATAAAACCTTTTAGTATGTATTGTTCAATATTGTAGCTGATCCCTCAAGTGGCAAATTAATTTCAAACTGAATTTTGCATTATACAAACAATCAGACACATCATGCCACTGACAATTAAGTTCACTGCTACACGGCGGGGCCAAGTAGCCCGTATCGCAGGTAAAAGGCTGGATCTAAATGGGAGAGGCCACGTCCGGCTTTCAACATCTGTGTGTAGATGGCTTATGGCTTATTATTTCAAGCCAGTCATACCACATAATTCACACCATGGGTGAGCTGAAGACAGGAACAAGGAATTCGAATAAAATGTCCACATGCATGACTTCCCCTTGACAAATGGACTCTGTTCTCCCAGGGTCTTTATCCTGAGACGTCCGTGGTGCTCTCTTATGAATGTGAAACATGGTACTTGGAAGGTTCACATTAAAGAATGCATGCCACAAACCCTCTACACGCACGCTACGTAGAAAATAAATATTGCATGTGGCAAGGGTAAAGTCTTGAGTCTTTAGCTGGTAAACGGTAGAGTCTTTGGGCTCACGTTTGTAGTTGGTTAGCCATTAAAACACACAGGTCCAATCTGGAAGCCAAACTTCTGGTTGTTATTGCCAAAGTCTGATGCAGAAACATCAACAATTGGGAGAAGCTCTGATCTGGGGGAGTTGATTTCCAGCACTGTCCTGTCCTGGCCTTGGCGTGTCTATGAGGACATACAGAATGCAGGCAAGAATTACAATGTGATACAGGGAATGCAGCAGTGAAAATCAAATGTCCCTTTACTGTGGATGTGATCTATGTTTTGCATTTGACTCATCTTGTTTAATTTAGCATTACAGCAAAGCTGTTCAAGTAACTGTTGGTGATTTAACTTTCCTGTAAATAGATTCAACTCAAATTTTCCTATTCATTTTTGAACTCCTAATTCCCTAGATAGGGAACCCTTATCTTGTGGTACTAACAATAGTGGATATGCTAATGCAGCACACTGCTGAAGCTCAATGCCACACTGGTACCTTAGATGCTTTGTCGTGTCAGAAGGGCAGCCTACTTTAAAAGAGATCTACCTTCCACATATATTGCACTTTGCATGGTGGGAGATGTAATTTGTTTACGGTGTTAACAGAGTAACGTGTAGTTGCTAGGTGCAGCAGCATGCCTGAGGATGAATAGAAGATAGAAATGTTGTTTTTAACATGAAATAATAAGATTAACCTAATTTTAGAAACATTCAACACTTGTTTTTCTTTCAGTTTATTACTGTGCTGTAAGAAACTGTCACTGTGGAACTGTGCCATCTATTTGTCACTCAGACAGGGAGATGGAAGCACATTTCTACATAGGACTTCAAAAACTAACAAAGTAATCACTCGGTGGCCATCTGCAGTCACTGCTGGCACCCTACAGATGATCCCCAACTCTGGTCTTCATGGTAATATGATACAATCTTTGTTTGGTTACTTTATTTAATCTCATTTTAGAATCAGTGGGTATTTACCACAGGCACAAGGTTATATCGATACACAGCGTTACTTCAAATATAGTCATATATATTCAGAATGGGCCAATTTAGGTTAATCAATCAACCTAATGCATGTCTTTGGATTATGGGGGGAGAGTGGAGTAGCCAGAGTAAACCCATTGTTCCTTTGCCAGTAGTACACTCCAAGTGCATGTTTATTCTCTCCACAATTTCACTAGCTACAGTACACTGGATGATTGTGTTCCCAATTGTGTTCTGATCCAACCTTGGCCCCACTTATTTCGGAGATGTCTAGTGCGACCATGAGTTTACAAGAGATATGGTTCGATTACATAACAGTGAGTGTCAACAATTCCCTTGAATCTATTCATTTTCACTGCTCACACAGTGAAATACCGACTTTGACCAAGGCTGGGTGAACAATTTAATGGAGAGATTTTAGATTGGAAGTAGAGTTGTCAAACTTTTCTGTTACTACAATATGCTACTCAGTATTAAGTATCCAGCTGCTGTGTATCCATTGCCACATATTAATTTTATGGTGTTTTGCACACTCAGAATGCGTTGAGAGGAAATGACAAGATGCTTGGTTAAAACCTCAGAACACTGAAATATCCTTCAGTGTCTCTTTACAAAGATCTGAAAGCAGCACGACTGAATATTTGCATATTTGTTTTGTGCTAATGTGTCACCACAGTGTGTTCATATTGTCTGAGGTCAAGAGCACTCTGGAGCAGGTTTTTATCCAGGATGTCTCTGTACATTGCTTCATTCATCTTTCCATCTATCCTGACTAGTCTGCCAGTTCATGCTGCTAAAAAACATCCCCATAGTATGTTGCTGCCACCACCATGCTTGACTGTAGGGATGGTATTGGCGTTGTGATGAGCAGTGCCTGGTTTCCTCCAGACATGACGCCTGGCATTCTCACCAAAGAGTTCAATCTTTGTCTCATCAGACCAGAGAATTTTGTTTCTCATGGTCTG
>JAVSBV010035661.1:0-11465 GCA_033117975.1 Parotocinclus spilosoma | reverse complement strand
ACTTGTGGCTTCTTTTTTTGTAGTAAATGGAAATGTTAGGCAAAGACCTGTAGGTGGCAGTAGAGGGCTGGGGGAGAGACTCGGGAGTTTTTGGGTAGTGATGCCAGAGAGGAAGAGTTTCTTCACGGATATTACATACTGTACACGCTCTTTGGTCCGATTAAGCAGAATTGTGGTCCAAATAAGTGAATAGCATTACACGTATATAATAGGATTTGTTTCGGTACTTCAGGATTTGGTCCGAATAAGCGGCTGGTCCCATTAACCAGTGGTCCTATTAACCGGAATAGACTGTATTTCAATTAAATTTTCTTTTCTTTACTGATTTACTACCTTTTTAATTGAAGAATTCTTCCCATTTGGACTGGGGTGCCAGTGGGTACTCGGGTCGCTGCTGGGTGACGTACCTTAACAGGGCCGCTGTTTTTAAGTTCCATGATGTTGACGGAGAAGTTGACCCTCTTGCCGTACTGGTCGAACTGAATGTTTCCCGTCAGTCCATCGACTCGGACCTTGGATAAAGAATACGGGTTAAAGACGCCGTCCCGCCCCAGGCAGCCCCGGGACTCACTGGGACCCGCTCACCTGTTTCAGGGCGCGTTCTATCTCCACCCCCTGAGCCCACGGCACAGCCGGATTGGCCAGGCAGTCCCCGTTGTTGCCGCGTCGACTGATGTCGATCCTTTGCTTGTGCAGGAAGCGGAAGGCGTCGGTCATGACCTGGACCGCGTCGTACGTCAGGGCTGAGGTGTACTGCAAAGACAAAAGGTTTGCCGGGACGTCAAGCACAGAGGCCAGGGCCAACTGGGGCCCCCCCGCCGAAGCACACACGCACACGCACACACACACACACACACACACTGACTCTGATTTTGGTGTCGGCTCCCGGGTACTCCTTCTCCTCCAGAGCCTCCCAGCGCTGGTCGAACTTCGAAACCAGAGAGTCGTCGAAATCCACGATCTGGAAGCCGGACACGTTGGCGCCGCCGTACTGAATCTTCGACAGGTCCCCGTCTAAAAAGCCCTGAACAGACGCCCGGTGCAGACATTAAAAAAAAAAAAACGACGTCCAGTAACAACTAGCGCCCCCTTCAGGAGCTCCCTGCCTAAGCCCCGCCCCCTATAACAAAGCGTTCTGTTGTGTTCCAGATTTTTTTTTTTTTTATCATTTAACACCCTCTGTTTTCCATTATTTCCTTTCTTTTTCCTTTTCTGTCCTGTTTTTTTTTTTTTTTGTTCTACTTATTTTGTTCTTTTCTACTCTGTCCTTTTTATTTTTCTTCTCGCTTAATCATTTGGTTTTTTTTCCCCTTTCTTTATTGATTTATGTTTCTTTCCAGATCTGCCTTTCTTTTCTTTTTTCCTCTTTCTTTATTCTCGTGTTATATATTTTTTTTTTCTCCATTATTTTGCCCATTTCCCCTTTTTCTTGCCTTTCTTTTTTGCTGCTTTTTTCCTTACATCCTTTTCTTTTTTCCTTCATTTTTAAATCAATTGGTTTCCTCTTTCCTTATTTTCGTGTATTTATTTCTTTTCTACATTATTTCGCTCTTTTCACCTTTTTCTTTTCCTACTTTACTTAATTTTCTTTCTTTTTTTAACACCCTTTTGTTTGTTCCTTTTTCTTTAACTCCCTTCCTTTCTTCTTTCTTACTTCTCGCATTTTATTTATTTATTTATTTTCTTCATTATAATGCTCTTTCTTTGCTTTTTACTTTACTTTCTTTTTCCTTACATCCTTTTTCTTTAGTTCCTTCTTCTTTAAATTCCTTTGATTTCCTCTTTCTTTATTCTCGTGTTTTATTTATTTATTTTATTTTCTACATTATTACACCCCTTTCCCCTTCTTCTTTCCTTTCTTTTCTTTCTACTTTACTTAATTTCTCTTTTTTTCCTCACATCCTTTTCTTTGTTCCTTCTTCTTTAAATTCCTTTGATTTCCTCTTTCCTTTTTCTCGTGTTTTTATTTATTTATTTTCTTTATTATTTCACTCTTTTCCCCCTTGTTCTTTCCTTCCGTTTTCTCTTTCTACTTTACTTCATTTTTCTTATTTTTTCTTTACATCCTTTTCTTTTTTCCTTCTTCTTTAAATTCCTTCCTTTTCTCTTTCTTTATTCTCGTGTTTTATTTATTTATTTCATTTTCTACATTATTACACCCCTTTCCCCTTTTTATTTCCTTTCTTTTTCTCTTCCTACTTTACTTCATTTTTCTTTGTTCCTTCTTCTTTAAATCGCCTCCTTTCCCTCTTCTTTATTCTCACATTTTATTTATTTATTTCTTTTCTACATTTTTACGCCCCTTTCCCCTTTTTCTTTCCTTTCTTTTTTTCTTTTCTTTCTGCTTTTTTTCCTTACATCCTTTTTTCCTTCTTTAAATCCCTTTGATTTCCTTCATTCTCACATTTTATTAATTTATTTCTTTTCTTTGTTATTTCGCTCTTTTCCCCTTCTTCTTTCCTTTCTTTTCTTTCTACTTTACTTAATTTCTTTCTTTTTTTCCTTACATCCTTTTTTTCCTTCTGCTTTAAATCCCTTCCTTTCCTCTTTCTTTATTCTCGCATTTTATTTATTTATGTTTTTGCTACATTATTTCTTCCAATTCCCCTTCTTCTTTCCTTCATTTTCTTTCTACTTTACTTAATTTCTCTTTTTTTCCTTACATCCTTTTCTTTGTTCCTTCTTCTTTAAATTCCTTTGATTTCCTCTTTCCCTTTCTCGTGTTTTATTTATTTCTTTTCTTTATTATTTCGCTCTTTTTCCTTCCTTTCTTTGCATTCTACTTTACTTCATTCCTTTCTTTTTTCCCTTACATCCTTTTCTTTTGTACCTTTTTCTATAAATCCTTTCCTTTCCTCTTTCTTTATTCTAACATTTATTTCTTTTCTTCATTATTTCGCTCTTTTCCCCTTCTTCTTTCCTTCCTTTTTCTCTTTCTACTTTACTTCATTTTTTTTCTTTTTCTTTAAATCCCTTCCTTTCATCTTTCTTTATTCTCATATTTTATTTCTTTTCTTCATTATTACGCCCCTTTCCCTTTCTCCTTGCCTTCCTTTTTCCCCTTTTTCTTTCCTTCATTTTTCTTTTTTCCTTACATCCTTTTCTTTGTTCCTTCTTCTTTAAATCACTCCCTTTCCTTTTTCCTTATTCTCGCGTTTTATTTTATTTATTTCTTTTTTTTTCTTCATTATTCCGCTTCTTTTCCCCTTCTCCTATCCTTTTTCTCTTTTTACTTTACTTCATTTTTCTTTCTATCCTTTTCTTTTGTTCCTTTCTCTTTGAATCCCTCCCTTTCCTCTTTCTCTATTCTCACATTTTATTTATTTTCTTAATTAACTCGCCCCTCTTCCTTCCTTTTTTCTTGCTATTTTCCTTCATTTCTTTCTTTTTTCTTTGTTCCTTCTTATTCTTGTGTTATATTTATTCCATTTCTTTATTATTTCTTCTTTCCTTCCCTTTGTTGCTGTTTTTTTCGCTTTACATCTTTTTTTCCTTCCTCCTTAAATCCCTTCCTTTATCTTTTTCTTTATTCTCACATTTTTATTTAGTTATTTCTTCTCTACATTATTTCCCCCTTCTTCTTTCCTTCCTTTTCTTTCTATTTTACTTCATTTCTTTCCTTTTTTCCTTTTCCTTATTCCTTCTTCTTCAAATCCCATTGATTGCCTTTTTTATTTCTTTATTTTCTTTATTATTACACCTCTTTCCCCTTTTTCGTTCCTTCCTTTTTTCCTTCTTTTTTTCCTTCCATCCTTTTTCCGTTTTTATTTTTTATTGCTTTCTTCGTTACTTTCTTCTCTCTCATCCTTTGGGCTTCTTCCTTTCTCACCCTTTTTTTTTTTTAAATTCCTATCTAATAATATCAGGGAAGGGATTTTACGTTACGTCACGGGATACGGAGAACGCCCAAACACGCACAAGCTAAAGCTTTTAGCTTAATTAAGCGTAACATGCGCCCACTCACACACACACACGCACGGGCACGCGCGCACTCCCACGCGCACTTTAGCAGAAACTCACAAAATTGGCGATGATGTAGTGATACCCCTTCACATGGCGACCGATCGTGATGACCTAAAAAAAAACAAAAGCATAAAAAGGTCTGAGAGGAGGAACGGCGTTACCACGGGACGCTTTTTATATAAGCAAAGCGTTCTAAATAAACACGACAAAGGCGCGGCGACGTCACGTCCACCTACGCAAACTGGGAAAAAAAAATCGCTGAGGATCTAAGGCGGAGGTGTCGAGCCGCTGCCGCTAAACGAACGTTTAGGACTGGGCGTTACCTGCTCCATGATGTCTTTAACCTTGTCCTGCTCACAGTCCAGGATCACCCGTCGCTCCTTCTTGTTCTCCAGGTCCTGGAACAGCGAGCGGTACGCCTCGTCCTTCCTCTCGTCTTTGAGGTTTCCCACGTTGATGGCCGTCACCTGCCACTTCTTCTCGGCCGCCGTGTCCAGGACGGCCTGCAGAGTGGACAAGCCTGCGGAGGGACGGCCGAACGGTTCGATAACAGGGGGGTGTCCAGCCAACGAGGTTTTTTTTGCGATTGTTGAAAACAAGCGGGAAAAGTTAAAAAAAAAAAAAAAAAAAAAGGCGGGAAATGAAACAAAAGGAAAACTCAAGGATGAGGTGGAAAAGTTTGAACATCACCAAAAAGTGATGGAAAAGGTTTTGGGGTTGTTTTTTTTTTTGAATAAACGAAGACGTATTAAGGCGAGATCGAGGGATCGAGTCACATGATTTTTTTTAGGCCCAGAAACGAAATAAAATCGGTGACATTTCGATCCGATTTAATAGTCGGCTGATTGCATGCAGGATCTGTTAAACTTTATAACGACCTTGATTAGACGGATAAATGAATAAACAAATGAATTTTTTTTTATTGTTCTTCTGTCTTCATTGCCCACCACCCCCCTCCCCCCCAAAAAAACAAAAAAACAAAAACACGAAACAGAAAATCGTTACGTTTCGATTTTAGCGTTATCTGTTCAACTTTACGGCGTCCTTCATTAAGAAGATTATGAAGGAAACGGCCAAAACAGGCCGTATAAAGCCGAAATATTCTTTCGAACGGGTGGACCTGGCAACCGTGTCGGGTTAGTATATGGGGTAAGTGGCATCCGTGCTCTGAGAAACCAGAGTTCTTGATCGGATCCACTCGAATAATCAGATAAGTGCATGGAAGCGCACTCAAGGTTTGCCAGGTCCACTTGTTCTCCAAGGCTTGGCCCTTTTTTGACCTGACGGCTTATGTTTCACGTGGGATCTGGCAACCCCCGCTGAACGAAACGCAGAGGAATTCTGCTTACTGCTTAGGAGTCTGATTACTCGACGCGATTGGACCGAGGACAAAAATCCGTTTTTCCCTGCCGGTGCACGTACCGCTACGCCCCGTTCACCCGCAGTTGTCGCGGCGTCCCGGGACCGGCGCTCATCAATCGGCTCAATCGGCTCGAGTCTTAATTACAGAAGCTCCGGCTCGAAGGCGTCATCAGAAACGAGCTTCGGGTTCGATTACGCCTCGTCCCTGCTCGAAACTAACCCCGGCTCCTCTTTAATCAAAAACGCGCGGGGGCGCTAAATTACCGCCAAACGGCTCCGCCCCGAGGAAACGTCGCCGTGAAATACAACGCTGGACTCTTAAATCCCCCGGGGGGGATTGTGGGGGGGGGGGGATTGTGGGGGTAGCTTTCGGGCTTTCCTTTTTTTTTCCTTGCTCTCCATTTATCCTTGGTCATGTTTTATTCTCTCTAAGCCCCCCCCCCCTCCCTCCTCCTCCAAGCTCTCTCATCTCTCTCTTGCCTATTTGAATTCGTCTACACGTTTCCCCCCTCACACACACACACACACACACTCACACACACACACACACACACACACTTCCCTCGCTCTTGGAAGAGCACGGCTGATTACATATTTAGGTCTCTCCGGGAGAGATTCAATCCTCCTCCTCCTCCTCCTCCTCCAAGCGGCCACAGATTCATCACGCGGCCCGTCCTGCCTTTCGCGTTCCAAACATTTAGCGCTGGTTTGGATGCTGTGCTACTAACGGCCCCGGGAAGGGGACGGGACGGGACGGGGCGGGACGGGACAGACCCAGCTTTATTACTAGGCATTATTTATTACCTCTTTAAATAGGCTGGAAGAATTTCATTCCCTTTTTAGTGTAGTACAAAACATTTACAGATCATACGTAAGGGGTTCTGGCAAAAGCAGGCGGTTCAGGCCGGGGCAGGGCGGTTATACCAAAAAAAAAAACCCCTACAACCGTAACCTGCAACAGCTCAGGCAGAAAAGCGCCAGTCCCGGATTTATTACCCTGAAAGATAAGTGCCCCCTTTATTCATTTACAGAATTTATATTTAAAAAAAAAAAAAAAAAACACAAACATTTTTCGGCGGCACGGGGGCTCGGTGGGGTGGCGCCGCCGCCTCAGAGCGAAAGGGTCCAGGGTTCGATCCCAGAGTGGGGCGACCTGGGACTTTTCAGTGTCGGGTCAGCATGTCCTCCCTGTGTCTGCGTGGGTTTACTCCGGGTACTCCGGTTTCCTCCAACAGTCCAAAGACATGTGTGTTAGGTTAATTGGTGTACCTAAAGTTGCCCTTAATGTGTGACTGTACCTGACTGTGTGTGTGTACAACGATGGATTGGCGCCCCATTTGGGGTTGTTCCTGCCCTTGCGCCCAGAGTTTCCCTGTGGGCACCGACTGGCCCTCGACCTTGTGTGGATTAAACGGAAAATAATGAATGAATGAATAAATAGATTTAAGGTCCTGAGTCCTTAGCGGTAAGTCCTTGGAGGCACATCGTCTCCTGATAACTGAATTATGGAGGGAGATACTGGGTTCTGTTGATTAAGACCAGTAGAGTGATGCTGAGCTGGAGGAACATCTGAGTGTGTGGACTTCATTGTACACCGGTGTTATGGGATTGCAGTGGCTTACTAGTTAAGTTACTGGGTTCGAATCTCACGTCCCCTGCTACTGACCCACATTAGTTTGAAACCGACCAGATCTTAGACTAAATTTAAAGGATTACATGCAAACGTTTATTAGGTGAACCTATAATTGTGTGTCTGTCCTGTTGTAAGTAGTACTCGTTGAACTTGTCTCCACCCCACCCTCTCCCCCCCCAACACCACCACCTGTAATTCCAAAATCATATTTTCCTAGATATAGTTCTGCTTTTCCTAGTTGCCAAAATGTACCATAAAGCCCAGTCGAGGTGAGTGGAGTGGAATGGCCGGGCGTACATCTTTCAATTATCTTCTGCTTTGCGTCTAATCTTCATCTTGCAGCCCCGTCTGATCGAGTCACATCCACCACTACTTTGAGAAGACTTCTGCGTCTCTGCTCTGCGCCTGACCGAATTAAAGGTTACGGCTCTGCAGGAGCGCTGATCCACACTGATCCGCAGCTCACATCTGCTCATTCGGACTATTTCAACTACAGAGGTCTGCTTGTTCTTTCCCCCCCCGCACCCTCTAATATTTCACAGCCAGGATTCTGTCCGACAAATAGCGGCAAGAGCAAATGAAAGGTGACCTTTTCGGCCCACCCGAGGGGAGAAACCCTCTGTTCTCGGGCATCCCGGAGACAGGTGGTAGTCGCCGTCCGTCTGGCTCGTACCGCGCCATCTGAGGTCAGAAATGTTTCCGGTGAAGACGGAAAAACACAGGAGGGCTTGTCGCACCCAGAGCCTGGGCAGCATCGAATCTAAATTTGCTCCGCCGATCAATAAAAGCGCTCACAGGTTGACAGGACACAAGCGAGTTTGACGCTGCGCATGCCAATGTCTTCTCCAGGTAAATATAGCATAGCGTAGCCAGTGCGGTTTGTGCACAACCATTTTTTTCTCATTTCTTTTGTTATTCATCAAATGCTGTCTTGCCAGCTGACGTGCAACTGTCGTGTCCAAGACCAACAGTCGGGCAATAGCAGTGGCCTGGGTTTGTGTACCTGCCATGCCATCCATTGTCACAGAGACACATTATTGGCAGTTACAAGCGAATCATCACACGGGGCAGCAACAGCAACCGCTACACAGCCCGGCAAAGGACTGGCAACCCATTGGGGCGCAGGCTCCTCTGTACCCATTGCATACATTACACTTTCTACATTTACGGGATTTAGCAGACGCTATTATCCAAAGCGACTTAAAACTTATACAATCGTAAATCCTAGCAATTGTGGGTTAAGGGCCTTGCTTAAGGGCCCAACTGTGGCAGCTTAGCAGAGGTGGGATATGAACCCTAGACCTTCTGGTCCAGAGGCCAGTACCTTAACCGCTAGGCTACCACAGTCTAACACTTTCTAATGCAATATTTACAATATTTCTTTTTTGCATTGTTGAGTCACTCTATATCTCAGATATGCTTGAAATCTTATTTGTAAGAAATATTTCATGAACATATTACAGTTTAAAATCCATATTGTAGTCACGTTTCTAGGTTTTCTCTCAGTCCTGTTCCCCTAACACATCCACGTTTTTGAAAATTAGGGAACACAAGTCACCTGATCAGTAGAAAGTTGTATCATGTGGATCTTCTGAAGATCACGGCAAGACCAAAGGTAAGTTTGGTCTCTCTTTTTTCAGTTGTTTGAGGGGTTTTTTTTGTAAATATGACTGAGAAGGTCAATATCAACTTATAACCCTGTTAATACCGTGTTTATATAAAGAGTAGCCAGAGAAAGCGAGTTATAAATGAACTTAAGTTACCTGAGTGACCGATGCTCATTATGATCAGGTAAATATGTATGTCGGTACATTATGAAAAGATGACGTTTAATTTTTATTAGTTGCCCTAAGCAAGCGGCATCCATTTGGCAGAATGGCTCGACCGCATAGCAGCTAATGCACCGATAAGCGTGAAGTTATTGTGATGAATTGTGAAAGGTTAATGCATTCAATTAATATCAGTCCAAGTATAAAGAGCTAGAAATCCTCAAATTGCGTTTGATGTGCGTTAGGGCTTCGCTGCGCTGTAGCATCGATATGTGTTTAAGCTCTAATTAGACACAATTTGGCCCTGATTGTCTCGTCTGTTGCAATTTACTTGCGATGAATCTGATCTCCGAATCAATTCCCGCTTCAATTGCGAACGAGGTCGATCCAATTACAGACGGCATTCGCAGGATTGCGATATTGAGCCCGGTTTAGATGCAGACGTCTGGTGGCAGCTGTTGAGAGGGCCGCCAACATAATTGGACCACCTTCATGACCACTGAGCGTAGATTTGGAGGGTGAATATAGTCTGATCTTGAAATGCCATTCCTGTGAATTTCTCTTGGAGAACTTTGCGAATCTCTGGGCTGGCTTTTCACAATACCAGGTGGTCCAAATGAACGTTGGATTCCAACTTTGTTTGAGATGTCTTCTGACATGCACACACTTGTTAGTGTGTAACTCCACAGCTGAGAAACAAAACATAGGCTGACAATGAACAGATTGGATCATGATTCATCATTACATTAAAGATGGAGCTGTGCCAATGGCAACAGGTTTCATCTTTAAGACGCTTTTCCCTTGATGAACTTTGGTGGCACTGGCAAAGATGGAGGCTGGATCCAGAGAGCATTGTGTTTCAGTCATGCTATCTCTTTACTTCTTAGTCTTGACTTGTGCCGGTGAAAAAGGAGATCATGGGATCTAGGGAGGCACGTTCTGGTCTATGACCCACCTCTCTCTAACCTAGAATAGGCCTGTGGGTAGTGTTGGCATTGCGATCAGCTTTGTATGATCTCTTCAATGTGGGTATCCACCAACTCCACCCTGTCCCCAAGAACACAGCTCCCTCATTAATGAATGACCACAGTCCAGTGTCCCTTATATCCCAATAATGTTATGTATAATGGTATGTATAAATCCTGCAAGTTCTGATCTTAGCCCATCCCCGGACCCCTTCCAGTTTTAAAGCCTACCTGTTGGACAGACAACATTTTGTACAGCTGTGAAACCGCTTGTCCAAACACTCTTTGGGAAACAACAGAACACAGGGAACCCTGCTAAAGCCCTGTGTTTCTCCTGTGTCAAACTTTCACCTGAGGAAATTCTCAGAAAAGTCTGCAGTCGTAGAGTTTATTAGGAACAGACAGGATGGAGGGTATAGGTAGTGTGGGAGGAACCATCTACAAATCTGTGCTGGTGAAAAAGGAGATCATGGGATCTAGGGAGGCACTTTCTGGTCTATGACCCACCTCTCTCTAACCTAGAATAGGCCTGTGGGTAGCGTTGGCATTGTGAGGCGTAGTTTATATTTTTCTTTTCTTTTTATGATTTAGATGTCATGTTTATAATGGAAATAAAGGCAGAACTGGCTGCTTAACTTGCAACCGCCATCAGCTGTTTGCGCTCAGCGGTCCGGCACATGGTTTCCGAGGAACTGCGGATATCTCAAGCCGATCTGGACTCACGACAGATGGGAAAATCGAGTCCTCCCTCGATCATTATGGGGAACATGAGGTCCCTTGCCATTAAGATAGGAGTCCAGAATGCTAATCTGGACTCGGGAGTACAGGGAACGTACAGTATTAAGGGTGGGCAAGGGCGAGAGATTGAGGAGGGGGTGTTGCAGTGTTTGTGAAGAACAGCTGAAACGATCCATGAAGAAATGACATTGCCATTAACAGCAGGACTGACTGCACCACAGACTACATGAATATCTGCCCGGCCACCATTGTGCCTGCCAAGACCGTATGTTGTTTTCTGAACAAAGACCTAAAGGACCTATGAAGCAGGCTTTCAGGCAGAGGGACAAAGAGCAGATAAGGTGTCGAAGGTGAGATTGAGGGAGGACAAAAATATTTATGGGAGGACGCCGCAAAGCAGGTTCGATAAAACACCCCCAAATGAGCTGTGAACTTGCATCAGGTTGAAACAATAGACAGTCGGAGGCCGGGTCCAGTGAGCCGAACGTGTTTTCCAACAGGTTCAGCACAATGCTACCCCTCCCATCAGCAGCTCCTCATCATCAATCCCCCCTAAATCATTTCTCCTCCAAAACCTTCCCTCCCATGGCCATTCACAGCCCAGTACACTACAGCTGTCTTCTTAAATCTTGCAGGGGGCTCGAGCTCCCCCAAACCCTCAACTGACCAAGTGTGAAAACTGCAGGCGATGTTAAAGCCAGCCAAATAATCAGTGTTTAAGGCTTGCAATAACCAGCTTTGTATGATCTCTTCAATGTGGGTGTCCACCAACTCCACCCTGTCCCCGAGAACACGGCTCCCTCATTAATGAATGACCACAGACCAGTGTCCCTTATATCCCAATAATGTGATAAATCCTGCATGTTCCTATCTTAGCCTATCCCCGGACCCCTTCCAGTTTTAAAGCCTACCTGTTGGACAGACAACAGTTTGTACAGCTGTGGAACCGCTTGCCCAAACACTCGTTGTGCAACAACAGAACACGGTGAACCCTGCTAAAGCCCCTTCCTGTTTCTCATGTGTGAAACTTTCACC
>JAVSBV010035650.1:0-11466 GCA_033117975.1 Parotocinclus spilosoma | reverse complement strand
TATATATATATGGCTATAATTTAGAGGTCAAATGTGAGAGTGAAGACAAGTACCATGATTATGAATAATGAGTTTAAAGGGAGTATGGGTATCAGTAATAATACCGAACCCAAGACTGACCCTTGGGGGACACCAAACTTTATTTTAGAGCAACCAATATTCATGTAAAATAACTGATACTGGTCTTTAAATCCTATTGTATTTTCTAAGTTAATCTTTAATAAATAATAATAACTTGATATATAGCATCAAATGCTGCACTTAAATCTAACACAAGAAAATCCAAGCATCCATCATCAAAACATTTAATAAAATTATTTTTTGGTGTACGTAACGTCAGTTTGCTACTGTTTTTCCTCAAATCTTAGTCAGCACACAAGAGACAATGGTATACAAATATACATAAATACATACATACATTTTCAATAAGCCCATTGGTATTCGGCTGGCATGGTGACTTGGTGAGTACAACCATCACCTCACAGCAAGAAGGCTTCTTCCTGTGTCCATGTGGGTTTACTGTGGGTGCTCTGTTTCCTTCCATAGTCCAAAGACTTTTGTGTTAGGTTAATTGAACTTTCTAAAGTGCTCTTAGCATACTGAGTATGAGTGTGTGAGTATGTGTCCTACAGTGGATTAGTGCCCTGTCAGTGTTGTTCCTGCCTTGACCCTGTGTGCTGCTAGGCATCAGCTTTCCTGAAGCACTGACCAAGGATTAAGTGGACAAGACAATAAATGAATTAATGTTGAAATTAGATCAATAAAGTTGACAATGTTTAAAGTATCAAGGTCAGTATTTGTGATCAGTGCAAAATATTCTAGTTGTGATTCAGAGCAGTCAGATTAGTGTAGTAAACAGTGTAGTAATGAATGTATGATAAAATGTTATGTACAAGTAAGATAATTTCCACAACAGGTCATGCACTGTGAACTCAAGTAGCACTGTAAAGGAAAGAGAAAATTTACTGAGATAATCAAACTGGGTGCATAATGTGATATTAGTATAAGAGGTCATTGCTTCCAGGCATATTATAACATGGCCATTAACTGAGCAGATGATGTGTCTGGGCTTTTTTGTCCTCTTAACCATGTCTAGATAGTTCTGTCACAGGGATTGGCATTGCATTCCTTACTTAACAGACCATTAGTGTGTATCAGGGTGATACTTGTTGGCAAGGGCAGCACTAGCCACTAATGACCATATTTCCTGTGCCAAGCTAAATAAGAGAATATAGAGCCTATCAGGGGTCTTGTGTAAGCTGTTGATTCTATTCAAGACAGTAAATGTTCTCTGTTTAAATATTGCATGCAGTCCTGTGTATAATTGTTTGTTATGGAGAAATAGCCAGTGCAGTGAAATACTCTAAAAGGTAATGGTTGGATATCTAATGGGTTATATTGGGTCGGGTATCTATCAAGCTAGATACTGAAATGTTATAGTAATACTGGTCTGGCTAACCAAGTACGGTTATGTAAAATATTGTCTATTCTTCCTCTCATTTTAAGAATGAATTCTATGCATTTTATATTAAGGCATAATGTTTATCCTAGATACCAAACCCATTTCTTCCCTCTGCCGGAAGTTTCTGCTATTTTTTAAATCACTGTCACAACTATTCTGGGCTCTCTTAATGCTTCCTATCAATATTTCATTTAAATTCCAGTCACAGATACATGAATTATCACAATTTATAACATGTAATTTGAGTAGCCTCTGACATACAGTGGTAGAAAAATTTTGGGAATTTTAATTTTTTTCCTTTAGAAATCATTGGATGTTTGGATCAGCAATTTCAGTTAAATATATCATATAGCAGATGAACACAGCAATATTTTAGAAGTGAAATTAAGTATATAGAATTTACAGAAAGTTTTACAGAAAGTGCATTAATTATTTAAACTAAATTAGGCAGGTGCACACATTTGGGCACCCCAACAGAAAAAAATACATCAATATTTAGTAGATCCCCCTTTTTTTACAGAAATAATAGCCTCTAAACGCTTTCTATAGCTTCCAATGAGAGTCTGAATCCTGGCTGAATGTGTTTTTGGACTATTCTTCTTTACAAAGCATCTCCAGTTCAGTCAGGTTTGATGGTTTCAGAGCAAGGACAGCCCAGTTTAACTCTCACCACAGATTTTAAATAATATTCAGGTCTGGGTACTGGGATGGCCATTCCAGAATGTTGTACTTGTTCCTCTGTATGAATGCCTTAGTAGATTTTGAGCAGTCTTTGGGGTCGTTGCCCCAGCACAACTTAAAATTTGTCTCTGATTCTTGAACATTGTTTTCAAGAATCTGCTGACATTGTCTGGAGTCCATGCAACACTCAATTTTAACAAGATTTCCAAGCCATGCACTGGACACACAGCCTCACAGCATGATCGAACCGCCACTAAATTTTACTGTGTTTGTCTTGGAATGCTGTGTTCGTTTTCCACCATTCATACCGCCCTTTGTTATGTCCAAATAACTCAATTTTAGTTTCATCAGTCAACGGGACCTTATTCCAAAATGAATCTGGCTTGTCCAAATGTGCTTTAGCATACCTCAAGTGACTCTGTTTGTGTGCAAAATAGTTGAATAATGCACAGTGTACGCCATCTGCAGAAAGATGATGTTGTAGGTTTTTGGAGCTGGTCTATGGCTTGATTATGACTGTTTTCACCATCCTTCACCTCTGATTATCTGAGATTGCTCTTGGCCTGGTACTTCGGGCTTTAACTAGAACTGTGCCTGTGGTCTTCCATGTTCTCACTATGTTCCTCACAGTGGAAATTGACAGCTGAAATCTCTGAGGTAGCTTTTTGTATCTTTCCCCTAAACCATGATGTTGAACAATCTTTGTTTTCAGGTCATTTGAGAGTTGTTTTGAGGCTCCCATGTTGCCACTCTTCAGAGAAAATGCAAAGGGGAGAAAAGCAAAAAAAAAGAGTCAATGAGCTTACCAAGCAAATTTTGTGTTCATATAATTAGTGCTAAATGTTTTCAAATCAATAAAACCACAAGGGTGCCCAAATTTATGTACCTGTCTATTTTAGTTTAAATAATTATTGCACAACCACTGTAAATCCTATTAACTAGTATCACTACTTCGTAAACATCACTGTGATCATCTGCTATATGATATATTTAACTGAAATTTTTGATCCGTACAACCAATGATTTATAAAGGAAAATCATGAACATTATTAGGGGTGCCCAAACACTGTATTATTGAGACTACAATGTTTCCACCTTTAAAGCAGCAGTTAAGATAAATAAATAGACTACAACATTCAGAAGAATATTATCTCTCAGATGTGCAATATATTAGGACTAGTCTATACATCTGACATGGTTATTAATATTATGAATGGCATTAGGGTATAAGCTGTGAAAATGGTTCGGTGGATTAATTTTTTTCTTGAAAAAAACAAATATATGACCAATATCCCTACCTAGCCCAAAATGTGCACACCTGGGACAACAGTCAGATATAATATCATAGCTTTCTGTTAATGAATCCAAGCCAAGGTTGGTAAAATCCAAGCAGATCTAGCAGCATACAGCAAATAATTGCTTGAGGAGACATCAGGAGGGATAGGTGTTGTCAGTGACCCTGACACCCTGCATGGCTTCAAAAATGCACCCCCAGCATTACAAAGGACAGCACTGAAAAAAGACTTCCACCTCTGGCTATACCAATCATGGGACACATAGGTTGACATCAATCATGATGGTGGTCATAAGGGTGACAGGCTGGAGGAAAAGACATGGGTGTGAAACCATGTGGTGGATGAAGATGAGGATAATGATAGGAGATTATTTTTCTGTGTATTAGGATTCTTATCTTAATCATGACCTCTGATTACAGTCATATACACCCCATTATGCCAGTAACACTAGACAAAAAGATAATTGGGAGTTATCTTAATTCTGGGTGCAATGTTTTGTGTTCTTTAACTTTCCCCCTCTAACACTTCATTTGCAAAAGGTATTAACCCTATTAATATACAGTAAATTGTACACCCAGTGTGGAAATGCACACTAGTCAGGTGCACGAAGCAGTCATAGTTATTTATTAAATCCAGGCAAGCAGAGCAAAGCTGGTAGACAAGCTCGCAAACAAAAGACAGGCATGGTTCAGTTGAACCCTGTTGTTTGGGGAAGAACAACAGAATCTAGGAAAAACAGGGGAAAATCGGTAGCCAGACATTAAATCTGAGAAACGATACATAAGGATACATCCTGTCTAGCCACTGGATGTTCAGGGATAAAATCCAAACAGGGCGTGACTCCTCAGACTTCGATCGCCTATACGCAGGTGAACCTGATCTTAAATTAGAACTCCAGAAACAGTGTTGGTGTGTATTCAGGTACTTCCGTGTATGGTTGCATAAAATGCAATTTGAGCCCAAGCGCTGGACGTGACATAAATATAAAATGGAAAAGAGAGAAAAATATGTTTCATACTATGTTGGAAATAACAGCATTAAGTTAATAATAGAATGAAGTAAAGTCTGCACTAAACCAATGACTGGGTACTGTTGAATGATAAAAAAAGTATATACTTTTAGTATATATAAAAATTTATATAAGTATATACTTACCTAACACCTTTGTCACCTTAAATGTGTTGTTGGTTTTCAACAACATTTTTTCCTATGTTTAAGCACTTTTGTTTAAGTATAAAAAAAATCAGATACTTGGTATAATATTTCCCTCATTGGACAATACACTGTAGTTGTTTTAAAAAAGTCTGACTTTAATATTTAAAGCTTAGTAATGTTACTTGATTTTAAGGGAGCACTGGGCACAGAGCAACACTGGTATCAACCTTTTGGAGAGTTTTTGGGAAACCAGCTAACTTAGAGAGGCTCAGAAAGAGAGATAAGATGTGCATGTCTATCTGCTTGTGTGAGCTTCTAGGTTTGTGCTTTAAGTTTGAAAGCTCTTATCTCCGATGGAATGATGAACAAGTGCAATGGAAGCCAGAGTAGCCATGTGGGTGTATGAACATAAATCAACATAAAATGATGTCCACAAACACACAATGACAGCCACAAACAACGAAGTTACACTAATAATCTAACTAAATAAATAAGTAATCACTATAAGACGTTTCATTTTGAAATATTCCCTACTTTTTGTGAGCAGTATAGTTTGCCTTCTAAAATAGTTTCATTATTTGATCACTTATCTTTGGCCTCTTCACTTTTCACTTGGTTTTCCACTTTCTTTCAGTCTCAGATAATGCAGTCGTATTGTTTGACCATCTCAGCTGTCGATACATCTTAAATAGAAAAAACTTGTTTATATTTTTATGAGTGTAGCTGCATGACTTGTTTCATCTGGAGCAAAAGAGGTTAGTTATAAGAACATGTGGCCTATGAATGCTCCAGGTTGCAGTTAGCATTAGCAGCTATGCTAATTCCTTGACTTCATAGGTGTTTTGCTTATACATTTCACTTTCAATCCATTGCTCACTACACTACATGATATGTGTTTTGACTTTATTAAAATAAGCTTTGTGATCATTTGCCAGGTATAGATTAGTGTGTTTTAAATTTTAACTTACTTATAGGCTCTGCTATAAACGTACATATATTTTCTACTCATTTTGTGCAAAAATGTCTACATTTCACATCATACTGATAAAAATAAAACAATTAATTGTGTAAAGTCTCAGCACCTGTCTACTGATTTTAGTCAGGTTTTAAACATTAAATTTGTAGAACAAAAACAGTCCTGATTAAGTTATTTTCATTAAAAACTTAAAATTATTTGATTATCATTGTGGTTGCAAGGGATTTTGCTTTGAACATATTTGTTCATGCAAAAAAGTTTTCTAAATATGCAGATTGTAATTTGAACAGTGCCTCAAGTTGATGTTAACAACGCATTGCATGTATTATAAAGCTTCAATAACCATATAGGTAAATACATTTTTACTTCATCTTTATTAAATATTATTTTGGTGCTTGGTTTCTGCAGCAGTCTAAGATGGTAGCTCATCATCGTGGTGCTCTAGGTCTCGAGTTTTGAGTCTTCTGCTAAGGTTGTCCAAGTAGGGCATACCATACAGGCATACTGGTCACTGTCTGTGGGAGACAAGGTTGGTCAGAATGTCCACTGACGCTGTGCAGTGAGGGCTGCTGGCTTTATGACATACTGGTGTCCCATCCTTTGCACAATGTGTGTTCTCTGATGTTAGGCCAAGGAGCCACATTGAGCACAAAGGCAGAGTTAGATCCTGATAAAAATTATTATAACGATAGAAAATAAGTATAATGTAGTCTTCTGGTGACAAATCCCCTATTTTTTGTGAAAAGTGCTATCTATATCTAATCTATAATATTCTATCAACAGGATTTTGGGTGTTGGAGGGAAATCAATTTATCAGAAGAAGCCCCAACTGGAACCTACATGAAGGCCAAATGTCACACAGACAGTATGATATGACAGTACAGATGACCCTGTAAGTCTGGATTTGTGAGGTATCAACAGGAAACACAGAATAACCAATAAGATTTTTAAAGGTTTATCAAGACAGCTATTGCAATCTGTGGTGATTAAAAGTAATACACACAGTGATTTACTGCTTGGCTCTAAGACAACCAAAAGAAAAATGTCAGCAAATGCCAAGTTATGTACTTCCACGCAGTAGGTACTGTATTTGCTATCTTCCTGTCTGCAATCATCAATAGCTTGCAAAGGTGCCTCCCATAATCTAAGTACTGTGTCTTGCTATGTTAGAATAGGCCAGCTAAGTAAATGTGGGTATTAATATGATTTTAGTCTAAAAGGATTCTTGAACAAAGCACCAGCATCTGGTTAAAGACCTTTACCTCATCACAAAGAAGCAGCTCTCTCATTAACATCATATTGATGTATATCATCTATGCTGTGTAATTTTCACACCTGGATGTCAGCTCGGTACTAAATCATAAATCAATTAGGGGACATTAGAGCATGATCTGCATAGTCCATAGTAATAGTGGCATTGAGCAGGAAAAGGGACATCAAGAAGATGGATTAAAAAGGCATAAGTTTCTGTAAGATACTACGTCATGTACTGCTCCATGCTCTCGGGGCACTGGTCAGATGGCAGTCATTCAGAGGGCAGTGAGGAAAGAAAGAAGCCCTTATCAACGTACCGCAGACATACAGCTTGCATTCAGTCATCTTTGATGAATGTGCATGTGTCTATTTACAGAACGCACAGATTTGCTCTCCTCATTCAGTGTCATTGTCACGGATAACTGTCACTACAGAACATGATTGACAGTCATTTATTCTAATAATGTATGTATCACAGTTTTAGAGCAAAACCAATATCACAGGCACCAAAGAAACAGAGACAGGTGCAAGTTGAAGCAAAAGCAAGATGCAGTATTTCGTACTTTTTATCACCCAATTTTGTCTGTAAAACCTTAAAAACCTCTTTCTCGCAAAAGAATTGGCTTCTCAAATGGCGTAATTGAATGTGGAGCAGCTTGCAGATCTTTCCTACAGCTCTGAGTACAGAAGGTGGTCAAATATTGAAAAATATGATTCTGTTTCGATCCAGGTGCTCTTATGGCATGAGGTGAATTTTAATTGGCACCAGAAAAGGCTCCTCCAGGCATGCAGGCCATTTCTCTGCCAAAAGAGAGTGCAGTTAATTATAAAAAAAACTGTTTTAAATCATGACAAAAATTATGCCCTGTACATGTCTGGATGTCGGAATGTATGGGAGCAAGAGGAAGTGAATATGTATTTGTGCCAATATTGTATACGTGTTATTTGTCTGACAGCCCTACGGTGCCTTTATATTTTCTGTTAATGTATTGCTCTATGGTATGTATAGACTATTATACTGGAGCAAATGTTGTATTGTGTTTGTCTCAAAGACAGGATGTCTATAGGAAGATTGATATTTCATTCTTTAAAGCTGCAAGTGACCTTGAACTAGTGATATCAATTCAACCTACACACACCTATGCCTACATTTAGTGAATGTTGCACCAAGCAACCATTCAAGCTACATTTTAATAATATAGATTTAATGACTTTGGACTGCTAAAACTTGTTCTGATATGCAGTGTGAATATGTCATTAACATTTGCCAATAGGCCACATACATTATTATACAATTGACATTGCCCACCTTGTCAAAGTTGGTCATTTTAAGGTATTTTCAACCAATGGAAAGAAAATCCGGTGTGAGTTGGCACTGTTGCATTGATTTGGGGGCAAATGCAAATTGACAACACGATAAGCAACTGGGGTTTTGTTTGTTGAGGTAGAATCATTTTCTAGATAAAAAAAAAAAAAAACTAAACTATGTATTAATAAGAATCCCATCTGTGGGTATCATGGTTTGGATTCAATTATATATATAAATTATATATATATATAATTTATTTTTTAAATATGCATTTTCCATAATGTCCCACCTTTTTACCATTTGGGGTTGTTGCAATAGAATAAGCTGAATTGATTAGATTTATTTTTATTATATTCTTTATTTACTTAAAGTATTTTTGTGGATGGACAAGTATACATGTTTCCCGGAGGAGGTGATAACACAAAAATTCAATAATGCAAAGAAGACAAGCAGGTGAATGGTCTGTGTCCAGCCATCCATTTGTATATGTATATAATTTATATAACTGACAAATAACTCCGACTTAAATATCACTGGAGCATATATTACATATAAACTCCCACTTAATATTCAAAGGCCGTTTTATCAGATACCATTTGTTGGTACGCACATTTGGCATTCCCCCAATAGCTTGTTAGTCAAAACCAATAATCCAAAGTGACCAAACCGTATATCATTTATTTATACCACTCACAGCAAAGCATACACACTGACACTAGTTTTGCTCTGGTATGAGTAAATTAGATTACATTAGAAGACTGTTACAATTTATAGGTATATGGATTATGTATTTCACTTTTTAATAATTTTCAGTCTTTTATAAGAGAACATTTCTGGTGACAGGGGAGTATTGGCTGGATATCTACTACAGCATACACTACAGCTTCCATTAGCTTGCATCAATGTTATCAGCCACAATGATTGCGCTTGCTATGATCCATTAAGGCTATAATCATAAATCAGAGCTTGGAATTGGCAGTCATATTTTCTTGTCACAGAGTAATATTTTAAACTTCAGCATATCATCATAACCTTTTCAATCTGTTTGTGTTCTATAAAGGTGAATTATATATACTGTATATACAACAAGCAATTATTATGTTCGTTCAATTATTAAAAGGCCATTATTCTAGTCAATTGCTGTGTAATTATATAGTAGTCACAGTATAATAGTCACCGTTCTTCTTTCTTACTTTGTATCTATGACTCAGTGCTATGGAATTTATGGGCAAACATTTCCAATGAAAACATCATGTGTGAAAATGTCTGATATTTATGATAAGAGATTGTTGTCCATTGTATTGCATGGCCCAGTTTCAGAGGGACACAGTTTTAATTTATTTGACAACAAAATATCAACAACTGGTCTACTGAATTAACACAGGAATACCAGAAAATAATAATTACATGCTTACCATTTTGGAAGTGTGACTAAGATGTTGCATTCTGCCTTATCCGTTTACCTCCGTGCTAATGTGTTATATTAACAAGCATGTACAGGCATTTGCAAATTCTCAGAGCAGTATATTGTCAAATGGAGCAGATGAAATCCTCACACATAGACTATATATGAAGAGAGTCAGTGCTGGTGGCCACATTTCTATCTCAGTGACCATAAAACATGTCCCTTTGAAAAGAGGTCATAAATTATTTATCACTCGGATGTTTCTGCCCCCGGATCAATGCCAGCTCAAAAATTGTGTTCAATGGTTCAAGGCCACATTTGATCACTTCCTCACCTGGCTCTTACATTTTTGTCTCCGCCCAAGGGGATGGCATTATCTCCATCTGTTTCGAGGCTGCTGTTGAAAAAAGAACAAAAAACAAAACAAGAGAGATGCACATAATTAAAGTTGAGAAAAAAAATGTCCAAATTTTTGATGAAACATGAAACCAGGCGGATGGTGTTTCATAAATGTTAAGCATTCAAGAGAGATAAAGAAAGAGAGCAAAATAGATTGTATTTGATTCAGAACTCATCTTGTTGAAGACAGCCTGTTGGAAAGCCATGCATGACAATAAGCCAGCATGCCCTGTGATCATATTAAATGAGGCTTGAAAGATGCAGGGATATTAGCAAGCATTTGCTTTTCTTCTCTGTGTATTCAGGAGATCAACTGTCTATAGTCAGACTGCCATGATTAATTTTGACAGGCTCAATACTGTGTTAGCTTTGATATACTTTAAGATCAGACTGGATTTGCATGTTAACATCTTCTGTCTGTTTACTTTTTAAACTCTGATAAACCACAAGAAAGCTGCACTTAAGTGATTCAAAACCAAATGTCAAAAATGTTGCAGTCACGTCTTCGAAATGAGTACTGTTCACAGCGCCATGTCTGTTTGAGTGGAAAATGTGCCATTTATGATTCAGAGAATCATTAAAATACATTTCTGAAATGGTTGGCCTCCAAAAGATCGCAAACGTTGTCTCTGCCACTTTGCCTCTCTCTCTCTCTAATACCCCAGATGGCTCAAGCAGACACCCAAGACTCATTCAGGAAGAACAGAAAACCTCCTCCATGGATGCATAGTTTCACCTGCATAGCATTTTCAAAAGATAATTACTACAAAGTAATGTGTGTGTGTGTGTGTGTGTGTGTGTTAGAGAGAGAGAGGGGGGGGGGTAGAGAGAGAGCGTGTGTGTGGGTGAATGCATGTGTGTATACATGTGCGTCTACCATTACCCTCGCTCTGGAAATTACCATACAGCTTTTAAATTTATGCATTTATTTGATAGTATCTGCACATTTAAAACATCTGTACACCTCCTTAATAATACAGTACAGGCATTTATGTTGCATGTATGTATGTAATATTGGCTCCAAAATGACAAACTTGGTTGGAGACATTTGAAAAATGTCTCACACTGAAATAATAATGTTTGATTCTTAGGAATTTTAGGACACTGTTTAACTATGTATGTCTTCAGATCCTAGGCATATCTCTGGGCCCCTTTTTTGTGGATTTTGATCTTTAGCTTACAATTTTTCAGTGTCACAGCACATGTCACAGCATAACTCTATCTGTTTGGGATCCCTCTTCTGCTGGAAGCTCCCAGAGATGACCCAGAGAAGATAAATAGAATCAAATTAACCAAATGATACAAAAATATTACAATTGATCATTTATTTATTGAGTAATATAATCTTATATGGAATATCTGTGAATGACCAACGTATTTGAATCTCTGTTTAGTGGTAAATATGAAGGTTAGGCGTTTTATGTCAATGATATAATAATTAGGCGTCAGTAGGCATCCAGTTGTATTTGATCAACAAGGATCTATCAAAGTCTGTTATTTACAATGTATTTCCAATCAATATATGTGTAT
>JAVSBV010035639.1:0-11466 GCA_033117975.1 Parotocinclus spilosoma | reverse complement strand
TTTCTTCCTTCTACTTTCAGGGAGTTTTTCCTTTCCACTGTCACCCTAGGCTTGCTCAACTTGGGATTGGCCTTTTAGGATAATATAATATTGTAAAGCTGCTTTGAGACAATGTTATATTGTAAAAAGCGCTTTATAAATAAATTCAACTTGACTCTAGTCGCATACTTTGGGGCTGCTTTGCTTCCAATCTTTGATAAAACTGTATCTTAATTTTTTAGTGATAATTTAAGTTTTTATATTACAAAACTCCCAATTTATAAATTTCTTATTTTTATTTCTATGTGTTGTGATTAATGCTGAATAATATAATTTCAATGGCTCTGTAGAAACCATCTGATTGTTGCCAAGCATAAAAAATAAGCTACTAAGCTCAAGAAATTAAGTCATTGTTGACGCATCTGTGCAGTTCACAAGGAAGAACAAAAAAACAAAAGATACTGCAGATGATCTTTATCTCTGCTGGAGTGTGTAAATGTGTCTGCACTGTGTATTAATGTGTGACGTTTTGACTTCTTGTTCATGGAGATGAATGATGCTCAGTGGCTTTCAGGTCGAGCTCCGGTACCTTTACTATAATGGCTTTCTGTAATTTAGCTTTATCGTCAAGAGAGCTATAATGCTGAGCTGGATACAATTAGGGAACAACTACCATATTCGTTCTGTGAAATGTCCTTACGCTCTAGGCAAAAGAGCATCAACTCACAAGCACCGTAATTCTCACATCCATTAAAGGATGAAGTCATGTGCTTCCAAGGATATGCAGATGAGATACTGCTTAATACTAAATACCTGTATGAATTGTGATAGGAAACTGTACATAATTATAAATATACAATATACATAATGCTATCTTTATTTTCTTTCCGTCTTCATAAGTAGTCAGACTTTTTATTTGCTATTATAGCTAACAAAAGTAACAATAGCAAGTTTAATTTTCCACGGCACCTATAAATTTCTCCTAATTTATCTATTTTATTAATATGATAACTTTAGAAAACTTCATTCAATTCATTCAATCACTCTGATCAATCAACAGGGCAGACAAAATGCCTCTACTCCTAGATAGAAGTGCCATTAATGCCTTCCTGATCCCCTGACCATATATTTCTATAGCTTCACTTGGACCTGAAATACTAATATAACAATGATAGAACATATACCTAAATTACACCAGTAATTTTATGTCTTTATGTGTTAGATTTAAATTCCTCTTATCCTGCAACGTACAAGTTCAGTTTCTAGTAATGATGAAGGTTTTGTTTCATTTTGCTAAACCTAACTATCTTTAAGACATTCATGTTTTATCCCACAGATCACCCCAGTGTTGTTTTATTGAAGTATGCATGCATTAATTGAGAATATAATAATTGTAACTATTCAGTTTATTGCTGAAATTTAGAATCTCTAAAACAAATCCAAACATAAGAACTATAACAAACGTAAGAACTGTAACATAATCCAGTCTGATGATTGACAGATGATGGGTTGATGGAATCATTGCACGTTGTAAACTAAATGCCTGTCATTCAGTTGTATTTGAAAGGTAGTAGTTAGCCTCTATTCTCTGTTACCCCGTGTACACACCATATCACTATATATTTTTTTTTACCATAGCCAGTTACGTAAGATATGTACTCCAATAGCCAGCTGAAATGTATTGGAATTTGGAATAATCCTTATATCCACAATCTCTCTCTCTCTCTCTCTCTCTCTCTCTTTCTCTGTCTGTCTCTCTCTCTCTCTTTCTCTCTCACTCTCACTCTCTCTCACCCACTCACACACAGTCACTGTCACACAAACTGAGAGAGCTGCAGTTTCCTTATCTCCTGCTGAACCTTAATTAACAGTAAGACCAGGCAATTACAGGCCAATATCCCTCATCACAGAGGCACAAAGCCTGCCTTCTTCCCACCGCCCCTAGACTCGCACCAGACAGCCACAAAAAAGCAGTCAAAATGCTGAGAAACAATGGCTGCCAGGATAACAGTGTTCTGCTCTGTAATTGCTTTGTCTCTCCTGAGAGGAGACCCGAATCGGACAGGTTTCTTCACTCGACCTCAAAGGGGACTTCTGTCTCTGCACCACCAACCACAAAATGTACAAAACAATACCAGCATTCTTCTCCTTCTCACAGTCTGCGGCAGACACCTGGTTCCCTTCTTTCCTATTCCAGTCAATCATTAAATGTAAACATATTTATTGCCTTGTGCAAATACATATTATCCAGTGCAGTTCAATATGTAGCATACATGAATGCAGAAATTTATATTGCATGTACGTATATTAAAAAAAACGGTTTCAATCATGGCCCTTTTAGTTACAGCTTTGGATAATATTTTAATAATAACCTTAAAGTCTAATGTCTGTACACTCTAGGAATACATTGACCTACAATTTAAATTATTCGCTGCTATAGTGAATTATGTCACTAAAGAACATGGTCTATGAAATGCAATTCTGCTCAGGGAGTGTCTATTGGCATTGCTTCACATACATAGGTGACATTTTAAATGTCATCTTGGTGCTGTCTACACCCTCTGCATCTCTTCCATCAGGGAGTAACCCAAAATTAATTTAATTTATTTATTACAGGGTGATGGTGGTATTTTATATGGCACAAGCCTATAAGAAGTTTTCAGACTTTTTCAGATTAATGCTCATGGTTTTTTTAATCTGTTTTCTAATATATTTTTTCATCAGTCTACACACAACAATTCACAATGACAATACAAATTGCATATATATTTAAGCCCTTGACGCTTGGGAAACTAGTCGGCAAATAGAAGAAGATGACGAAATATCTTGAGAAAACCTAGTGAAAACATTTCCAAGAGCACTTAAGACCTTAGGCTGAAGCAAATGTTTCAATTAAATTTCCAACAAGATGACAAGTGGAAGCATACTACAAAGACATCACAGGAGTGTCTTCAGTGTAGGAATAGCTTTTATGAAATTTTTTATGAATTTTATGAAAATTTACCCAGTCCCTCATTGAGAGATGGGAAGCCGCATAAGGAACCAACACTTTGGGCAGCATGGAGGTGACCTGATTTATGTTGCCTAGGAACCTATACCAGAGGAACACCTATACCTCAGGCATGATAGCAGAACACAGTTTTGCAGCTCAAGCCAGACAGGAATCTGCCTGTTTGTGATTAAAAATTATGGTTTACATACATTGCAAATCTATGTTCAACAGAAATGTAGGTTGTATTTCGCAATCCTGACAGATAAGTGCATACAGTATATCCGGTCCCTTAAGTCATGTTAGGGGTGGGATCCCTGGTCTCAGTGCCCTTGAGGTGAGGGCTGGGTCTGAGGAGTGTCTGATTGTGACTAGGATTGATTGTGACTAGGCCTAGGAGTTGGGCTTTATCTGTTGACATTATGTCAGGTGTGGTTTCTTTATTTACATTAATCAAACATGCTTATAACTGGTTTAGTAAGAGGGTACATATTTCTGGTATTTCTGTTTTGTTCTGTCTCGTACAGGTATTTCTGTTTTGTTATCGTGGGCAGACAGCAGGCTCTATGAATGATCAGGTTTTATTAAACCCAGACCTTTTAATGCTGTTTTACCTCAGAGGCAGACAAGTCAGTCGTGCCAGCGCGCTGACATTTTCTCTCACAATGGATTCGAGAAACATATTGTTACGGTTTTAACAATGAGCCAGACCAGTTCGTGCTCTGTTGAACTCAAAAACCTGAACAAGTACGTGACAGAGTAAGTGTGAAGTGCAAGCGAATGTTTATTTATAGTTATGTGCATGTATGACGCTGAGTGCATGATATTACTTTGCGTATTATTCTTATGTGTGAATGTGTATATATTTGAGCAATCTCTCATCTTTTATCCTGTCAGGTATAGATTTTACTGGTTTGTTTTCAACCTGAGTTTTACTTTGCATGTGTGAGACCACAGCTAAGGCTTTTTTTCAAGGATGACTTACCGTCTGTTAGCTGCATCTCTGGTGAGTCACCATGGGCACTGTGCTGTGTGTTTCTGCCAGAGCTATGGGAACAAAACCAGAGTGTGTGAAAATATTACACTGTGTGAGACAGACATACACATGAAAACACACATTTGGTCTCAGTCACAACACGGGGGATATAGTTCTCTAACTTTTCAAAACTTTTAGAAATTCTGGCAGAAGTGACTTATTTAGTTCAGAAAATGCTCAGCTCTGTTTGGCTCATGGGAATTTAACAAGATGTTTGTTCTTAATATGTATTAAAGCTTTAAGCTTTGGCTTTGGCACGAGTTGACATAGGCATTAGGAAATTAACAAGTGCACAGTGGATTTAGTGTGCAAGGGCTTAGTCAGAAGACACAAACATAACAAATTGAGATTACATTATTAAAGAAAGAATACATTTGCATGGGGAAACAATCCTCTTTACTGGTGGTCTGTCTGGACGACCAACTTTGATGAGCCTGTTTGCCATGTGCTTGAAATCACAGGACTATCCTGCTTCTCTCAGCCCCCTCTCGCAGTCTGGTTTCCTGGTTTTTAACTGGGAAAATGCATTTGTCATAGAAGCATTTCTAGCAGTCAGTGATCTCTCAAAAAGAGGTACACTACCCAAAAGTAGCATCCGAGTGCCTTTTTATAGGACAGCACGAAAAGCACTTTTGTGGCAGTGCTCAGTGTCTAATCAGGCCACACCACATATGTAATCATTCACATATTTTACTGAGACATATTCCTTTTTCCAGCATATTTACATTTCAATCTGGGTCCTTTATTTTATTAGTCAATGATTATATTTACTATGAACATTCAGATTTTTACAGTGATAGTTTTCTTTAGTCACTGTACATACTGAACCATCAGGCCTGATTTATTATTGTTGTAGTTTTACTACTATTCTGCTTCGTTGTGCAATTTCTTCTGCCCAGTTTAAACCAGCAGGAGTCAGCTACTGGGGACATATTTTTTCAGGTTGATTAATTTTTCCAGTTTCTACTCAACCTTCAACACAGCCTGCACATAACTTTGATGGAGTATCAGAGCTATCGCCTGAGCTCCTTTGCTTTTCCCCAGAGAGCAGTTTCATACAAACAGAAATGCTGGAGCTACGTGAAATAAATTTGAAACCGGTTGTTGAAAATCAAATCTGGCATGCCGTGTTCTATCATTTTGAGTTTTGCAGTGAACAATGAGTAATACTTGATAGTTGGATGTTTATGAAGCACATTTCTATAAATTACTCCAATCAGGCATATGGTTTTCAAATAGGAAGTGAGTGCATTAATATGCTGTTAGTCATACTCTGAGCCATGATGCTGGAGATAATGATCATTTTAGGGGCTGATTCATCCTGCCAGCAGCCATGTACCAAGAAAATCTTAGTACATAGAATATGACAGCACAGAAAAACGAAGCTGAAATTGTTGGAAAGATCTAATGTTTGTCATATTATTAGGCATCTAATGAAGCCTGGATTCAGAACAAGCATTTCAAACCATTTTAACCACAATATCAAACATATCAGATTATTAGATGTTTTTAGCAAACCTCAGATGTAATGGACACAAATGTATTATCAATACAATGGGTCAATGGGTGACATCACCAAACAATAATTGAAAAACCCTTCGCCCGACCACAGACCCTAGACTAGCAAACCTGCACTTGGTGATACAGGAGATCTACTGATCTAGTGACAGACACACAGTCCATAAACTGTGTGGACATCAACCAAACTATTTAAGACACAATCCAATGAACCCTCTGTACTTATGTACAGTGCCAAGAACCACATAACCGACAAATCTCTCTTCGTCAGAGATAGGGATCATACCAAAGTAGCTCAGCTGCTGAACACTGTTTCCCAATGCTGAGTCTCTCTGGCATGACCACAAATAAGTCCAGGTGTGGGTTCCTGTCACCAGAGTGCAAGTCCAATGGGTTACTTGATTGAGTTTCTGTGCTGAGTGTCTGAGCCTCCTAAAATTGTAATGCTCCTCGGGTTGAAGAATTGTCTGCAGTTTGCCCATGACCTGCCTAAGATTTGCCCTTATGTTAGACCTACAACTGACTCCACTCATTAACTAAATTGGTAAATAACACAAACTTTATAATAAACTGATTCAAAATGTAAGTGCGGCTCAGTGGGTAGCACCCATGGTGGAGTGGCCTGGGTCTTTTCTGTATGGAGTCTGCATGTCCGTGTCTGTGTGGGTTTACTCCAGGCATTCCGGCTTAGTCCCACATTCCAAATACATATATGTTTGATTAATTGGTGTGTCTTAATTAGCCTTTGGTGTGTGAATGTGTGTGTGCTCTACAATGGATTGGCACCTCATCTAGGGTTGTTCCTGCCCTTGCGGCCAGAGCTGCCAGGTGGGCACTGGCTGGCCCCCAGCTGGCCCGCGACCCCATGTGGATTAAGACCCATGTGTGCTTAAGGTGGAGGACAATTTAGTTATTCAGAACTATTAAACTGCTCCAGTTTTGATTTACATTTACAATTCACATCTGTTTTTAGCAGAGATGTATAGTAACGAAGTAGAACTACTTAAGTACTCTACTTAAGTATTTAAATACAGTACTTTTACTTTTTTGGAGTATTAGTTTTTTCTCCTATTTCACTACATATTTTTGATTAACTTAATACTTTTACTCCCATACATTTTTCATGTGGCGAATCGTTACTTGTTACTCCTTAAAAAACCTTATGAATCATATCAAACTCATAGCATAAATGCCAGAGTAGTAGATGACTCTATCATCAGGTTTGATAAAGCTGGCTTATGATTGGACGACTCAAGCTAACAAGACCGCATGTTCACCGCACCATCAGCCCCCTTTTTTTTTTTGCTGTCTAGATGAAAGAAGACGACCCAGGAACACCACCATCAACACCAAATTCTTGAACTTTAAATGATAATGGAGATGGTGATGTAAGCAACCACCCCTGGCCCTACTTACAGTCCATGTTTTTGTTTGTCAGAACAAAAGGCAATTCATATAGAATAAAATGCCTACCCCGAAAGTTTGCGTAATAATGGACTTCAAAAATTCACCGTCAAATTCGAAAACGCATATCAAGGTTACAATAATTCTACGTGCAATACTTAAGTACAAAACTTTTTGAATACTTTGGTACTTCTACTTAAGTATGGTGTTTAAATAATACTTCTACTCAAGTCACCTTTTTGATATAATACTTGTACTTCTACTTCACTCCTGTACTCCAGTACTTTATACATCTCTGGTTTTTAGTAACTTCAACTCTGTTGTAGAAGCCAGATGGTAATTATATTAAAAAACCATTCATGTTGAGTAAGTTTGCATGTAGTTTACTAGGGAATTAGGTTATTATTGAGAAGTGACTCACATGAACTAATGAATCATTTAGAAAGAACCACTTATGTGAGTTGATTCATAAGACTGACGTAAAGGTGACAATAAATTGGTTGTGCTTGAGATAGACCAACTTACAAATTGCTGGTGTTTTTATAATTATTATATTTTTTATTAATTTAGCAGTACTCTAAACTGAACAACATGGTGCGCTTGCTAATCAGTTCACATAACCTCTTAGGGATCATCATATGCTCATCATTTTGTACAGCTGTACAATACGGTCACTAAGCTAGCTGGCTAGTTTAGCAGTCAAAAAGATGTAAATGTGTATGGAGTTCCAGTAGTTATGCCAAATGCTAGCTAAAACCTACTATCAAGATGATGCAGGCTATCCTGGACAGCTTCCTACCAGTCGGTAAACTTGCTTAATCCATATAACTGCAGTCTGCTTCCTCTTTTTTTCCTTCTTGGCTTTTGTTATTGGTATCTTTATCTCATGATTCTTTATTGTTTCTGGCTTTGTCTTTTTAATTCCTTGCTTTGCTTTTTGTTCACTGTTTACTGATTAGGCTCGTTGGGTAGCACTGTCGCTTCAAAGCAAAAGGGTCCTGGGTTCGATCTCGGATAGAGTGAGTTTTTTTCTGGGTGGAGTTTACATGAAAACTGTACATAAGATTAAAATCTGATCATAGATGACTTTCCCCAAATACGTCAAAAGGAAAAGTTGGATTTATTACTGTATATTAAATGGAAATACCATTTCCATTTAAAGAGTCCCTACAAGGAGCACAGTTTTATTCAGGTGTTGATCAACAGCCCAGGCTAGAATGAGGACTATAGAGGACACTTTGATGGTGCAGGTTCTTACACAGCCACCATTCAGCAATAAATCATTTCTCCACTGTCATTTCTGTCGAAATTTTGAGGAGGCGAATCAAAAGCAGGACTGAAGGGTGAGATGAAAAAAGAGTGGCTTCCTTCACCAGTCTCTGTTGAGAAAAATAGATGACCATGGAGTGATTGATTATAGTTAGTCTTTCGGTTTTGTTCTTACCATTTCATCTCTCTTTTTCTCTCTCTTAACTTTCTGTTTATCGCTCTTTGGCCTCATTGTGAGCCCTCTGAACAGCACCGAGATCTATCTTCAGCCTGACCATCTGCTTGGCCCTGTCTCACAGCACACAAAATTGAATGAGTGAAATAAAGTGGGCGGGATGAACGGAAGGAAGGAAGGAAAGAAGGCAGGACAAGTAGAGCATTTGGGGCTGAAGATGTAGGAGACGCAAAATGGATTCATGACATAAAAAATGGAGAGTGCAGGGAGTGATTTAAGATCTGGGGAGACTGGGACTGCATTAAAAGTTTCACATTTTTCTGATACACCTCCGAGTTGTTCAATCCTCAAACCTGTTTAAATATTTAGCATGTAATTAAGAGGTAACGCAGCCGGTGCCTGTTAGGCTGTAGGCTGATTTAGTCCATATTGACTAAAGTTGAACAATATAGAGGTGGTTCTTATTCTGAGGGCCTGATATGTCTGCAACAGAAGATCTATGTACCTGTTTGGATTCATTTTAGGGACCCTGAGTCCTCCCACTGCCACCCTGGTCTAAGATAAACTGGCACTGTAAATTTTGTGTGTGTGTGTGTGTGTGTACCTGAATGTTTTTCTCTGTGCCCTAATTTGTTTGGAGAAAACTGCTGTGTGGTGGTGTGGGCTCTGCCAGAGGAGAGATGGATGTGATTTAATGCAGATTTCCTCTGAGTTGAAGTGAGAACTATGTGACTGAGTGAGTCACATTACTTCTTCTAAGATTTACACAACTTCATGTAAAACCTTAAAGATTGAATTATTGTGGGTCTATTAAAATGCGCAAAAATGTGTTTTGCTGTTGTTTGTTTCCTGTAGAATCTTATTATGGCTGTTGATTGAAAAGTTGAGGGTTACATTCCCAGCCTTAACAAACACCCACTGTTGAGCCCGGGCATTTAGCTTTCTTCAAAGGTGTTGAGAAACCTGAGCTGAAGTAAAATAAATCCAGTAAGTGTGCATCCTCTGTTGCCTTTAACCTCTAAACTGACGCTGTGTGCATGTGTTTATAAATAATTCTGTGTTCACTAACAGAGCGATGAGACAGTCAGCAGAGAGGGATTCAAGACACATCCATCTGAGAGTTGGCGTGGGAGTGAATTGGATATGATGATGGGTGAGTCACGCTGAAAGTTAAGGATGAATGCGAATGATGGCTTGAATCATGACCACATGACTGTGATTGATAGTGATTATGAGAGGTGATGGGTTATCTGCTACTACATTATTTATAATAGTATCTTTAGACCCATTATAATGGTGGGTAGTCAATAGCCAAACTACTTTGTTTACAAACGTCTTTAATGCCTTTCCATTTTAAAACTGACTGTTTAATGGGGTGATATAATGCTCAGAATCCTGTTAGCTATCTATCTTTTTGTAAAGAAAAGTATCTATGTATTTGGCCACATCCCTGCTTTTGCATGACAAACATCAAGCATGATCAATAACAATACCCTGTGTTCCACCCATAGTTTTTTTATGGATCCATACTAGCGCAAAACAACGAGACTCAAGAACTACCTTAAAAAAGAACATGACACTAGGATTCAAATCATGAGTTTTCAGACTTAAACGGCATTAAGCTGAGTAAAAGCACAGCAACTTACTAGAGCGACCCATTTATGGGAACATCTGTATAAAAAGTGTTGTGAAGAGCCTAACAAACAATGATTCCAGAATAACCTGACAGTGTTCGGTTATTATTTCAACAGTTATTATATTGGTTATTATACAAACAGGGACTGTGGTGACCTAGAGGTTAAGGTACTGGACTAGAAGATCCAGTGTTCAAATCCCACCTCTGCCACAGTTGGGTTACTGAGCAAGGCCCTTAACCCACAATTGATTGTATTGTAAGACTGTATTAATTGTAAGTCGCTCTGGATAAGGGTGTCTGCTAAATGATGTAAATGTAAACACAACGCCTGTTTTGTGGGACTGTGATAGCCTAGAGGTTAAGGTACTGGCTTTTGGACCAGAAGATCCAGGGTTCAAATTCCACCTTTGCCAAGCTGCCACTGTTGGGTCCCTGAGCAAGGCCCTTAACCCACCATTGCTTGGATTGTAAGATTGTATAAGTTGTAAGTCGCTCTGGATAAGCGCGTCTGCTAAATGCGTAAATGTAAATGTAAGAGGTTTGGTACTTTGGGTAAAAAAAAAACATTATGCCCTATTCCAGGACATCACAGTGGTTTGTTTGGTAGCACTGTCACCTTACAGCAAGATGATGCCGTTTTCATGTGCTTCCTGTGTCTAATAATTAGAGATATAGCAATTTACCCAGCCATTTAACTGGCAGTAGGGTCACCTGCTGTTTATATACAAATATATATTATATTATTTTCATTTATTAAATTTAAAGTTAGTGGATATCTAAGTTTGTCTCATCAGCAAACATTTGGGAAAAAACTAAGGAAATCCTCTGGTTTAACCATTAGTGGCACATGAGGTTATCTGGAAATCTTACCCAGAATTCCTGTGAATTGTTAATTAATTCTACTTAGAACTAATCTAACCCATCAAATCATTCATGGGATCAGGCATCCGGCATTCAGTGATGTGGTTGCCCAATCTGCAGTATGGGGAGATTATAGAGCAATTATAGAGAAATGTAAACAATCACAAGAGTTAAAGAACATCCAGCAGGTTGTTCAGACTTCTTTTAACAGAAGGAGTCGAAACAGGCCTGGTTGTGCAGTCATGTTGAAAGCCATTGACAATCTGTCTAAACATCAGCTGAACATATCTAGCACTTCAACAAAAGATGAACAGAAATATGTATGACCTATTGGCATCCTGTCTGATAACAATACGCAACATAAATGAAAATAAATGGCCATTCCTGTAATGGTTTGAATTATTATTTATGAAACAACAGTACCAAACAAAAGTGCACATGTTTAGAATAATAAATTAGATTTGATTTTTTTAAACATTATTTACACTATACATTTTATAAATGTCAAGTGTTGTGCAAGACTTTCCTCACTTCTCAACCCCCCAGCTCCTCTGCCACCATCCACACTGACTGCTGAAGACTTTGCAGTCTTTTATGAC
>JAVSBV010035628.1:0-11467 GCA_033117975.1 Parotocinclus spilosoma | reverse complement strand
CTCTCTCACTCTCTCTCTCTCTCTCTCTCTTTCTCCTTCTCCCTCTCTCTCTCCCTCTCTCTCTCTCTCTCTCTCTCACTCTCTCACTCTCTCTCTCCTGCTTTGTTCACCAGAATAAAGTTATACAAATGAAAACAAGCCAGTGTGCCACCAGGCGTAGATGAGAAGCTCGAACGAACAGATTTTGTAAAGAGGGACCGTTCGCTCAGTCTGTTTCGTTCTTTAACAGATTAACTCTGTACCTGATGGACAGCTCGTTGGTGTTCCTGCGCTGGAGAAGGGGTGCTGATCAGTGTGACGGCGGCCCGGTCTGGGAGAGTTGAGAAGGAAACGGGACGGAGGTGTGACAAGATGCGGCAGGAGTTGAGGACGGTGCTTTTCTGGATCGTACTGTGCTCGGTGGTAACGGCTGGCGCGCGTGCTTCACAACACGGCATTCCACTCGGAGTGTGAGTAAAAAAATACATCTGTAAAACGCGCACTTTACTTTGTCCTACATTTTATAATACACTCTAAAAATTGCTGGGCTAAAATCAACCCAATATTGGACAGAACACACGTTGGGTTTTTAATTTAACCCCATATATGATCATTCTGACAAAGGTGCTGGGTTAAAATAACACAGGAATCTGGTCTGACTTTTCCCAAATGTTTTGGGAGGTTCCCACATGTTCTTTTGGAGAAAAAAATAAATACAATTAATTTAATAATTATATTTTATATGAACAATTTTGGTTTCTCAAAATTACTTATTTTACTTTAAAAACTAAACCTTCGCTATTAATAGGCTACATTTTTATTTGCTTTTTTCTTCTGAAATTATATTTAGGAAACCAAACCTGTCATGTCGTCAAGTAAGGCAAAACATGACCGCTTACACATTCTAAATTGAGATTTTATCGTAGGACAACAGAATTAAAACGTCTAACCTAATTCATTTTCTTTACAAAGCAGAGCATGAGAAATAAAAAAAAATAAGCTTAAACAGTAACCACGTAGACGTTTATTAGTAGGCTACTTACTTACAAAGGAATCGTTTTTAATCATATGTACACTGGGGGAAATGTGCTTATTGCCCAGATTTGAACAGAAAGAATGTTTATTGTGAACGATGTGCCTTCTTTTGGGGAATAAACAGGAGAAGATACAGTACCTGGAAATAGCTGAGACCTGTTCTGAACTGTACGGAACACTGTGACCCAACGTTAACAGTCACAAAAAGAAGAAATTAAATCAGCACATGAATTTAACTTATTCCAACAAACAGGAATTGTAGCCTGTGTATGGAAAATTACAATATACTAATTTAATTAAATTAATAACAGCAAATAAATATGATAAGACACATATGTGTACAGAACAGTAATTGCTAACGAAAACCTTAAGCGTGTATCCTATATACCAATGTAAGTCACGCGAGATTGACAAGAAATTATTTAATTATTTATGTCAAAATATATATATATTATAGATTTATTTTTTAATGCAGAATTAGAATTTATTTACATACAAGAAAGAATACGTTACAACTCGATGGCGTTATCTACAAGCTAATATTTCGGTTACGCGAACTTTCCAGTTTGCTTTCGCGCTCCTGTTCCTGGCGTTGTTTTCGATGAATTAATTAGAAAACCCGACTGTCTTCCATGTTCTGCCTGTTTTATCTTATAAATAAGTCTTTATTTTATTCACTTCACTTTACCGCTATTTAAAGAGGCTGTTGGTTTTCCATTTACGCATTAACCGTTACAATTCAAATTGGAACTCGAGTTCCTTATATATTCGGCGCGTGCGCGTGAATCGACGCAGGATTTCATTATGCCGCATTCGTTGACATGCGGCAAATTTGAGTTTATAGTTTAAAAAGTAAATATTGTAATAAATATTGCGTTGCAAATTTTTAGGCGCTATTACCATTATTATTATTATTATTATTATTATTATTATTATTATTATTATTCTTAACTATTATGTGGATAAATAAAGGAACTGGATTGAAAAAGCTTTATTATATAGTTTATAGTATAAAACATAGAAAACTATCGAATGTAATATAATGTTTTCAAATAATACATTAGTTGTAAGATTCATTGTTGCCTAAATTAAAAAGATCTGGTGTTGCAAGAGTGTAATACCCTTAACCGTCAGTGAGTCCCTTGACTGTATCACCTGGTCCAGCAGACATGACTGTATCTGAGGGAGTGTATCATCATACACCTCAAAATAGATTCATATCACTTATGTTTATGTTAAAATATTAAACACTGTATGTGTACCATCATTAGAGTCGTTTCTAGTTTCATCCCTAAACTAATACCCATATATTTCATTCGGATGTGTAAGGACATGTCTTAGACGTGTTACTGACAGATTTTTTTTCCATATATGTGTGTGTGTGGTCTATAATAGTAATATATAAATAACATATATGATGGTTTTAATTGGTTCTGTCATTTTGTTTGTGTGCAGTGTTAAATTGTGGGCATCAGCATTTGGCGGTGAAATCAAATCCATCGCCACTAAATACTCAGGATCCATACTACTGCAGAAGGTATGCTATCATTTGTCGTCTTATATATCTGAGAATGCTAATATAGGCCATTAATAAAGAGTTTGTACCACTTTTCTTCCCTAAATATATTGGTTGAGTTGGATGGGGTTGAAGTCAGGATCTAATTGCAGATCTTCACATTTTGTGGGTACACCAACAATTTCTTCTACTCCAGACAAACCAGACAATGTGAATACTATATGTACCTTGTGACAGGGCAATCATCATGAATTATTACCATAATTATCCCACATTTCCTAATCCACTACTCAAAGCACAACTTTATTTGGCATTTGGCACTGTAATCATTAGGACTGTGTGTGTGTGTGTGTGTGTGTGATTATGACTGTTTAGTCATGAAAACCCAGTCCATGATGCGTCTCGTCTCGGAGGTGTTGCGTAGCGAATATGAAGTTTGCTTCCAAAGACAGATGATTTGTACTCACTAATTTGGCAACTCCAACTCTTATTATTCGTAGTCTATTATTTAAAGTATGTTATAGTATTGAACTGTTGTTTCTTGTAGATATTTTCAATTTATGTTTATAGAACCTAGAGTTGTGCTGTAGCAGGGCAGAGTTCAGATCCACTGTAAGAAGCTGGCATAACTGAGCGTTGATGTCTTTATGCCATATTTCATAAGCGCACACACACAGACAGAGTGAAGTAGCTGCAGGCTGGGGTGTTCTCAGCTGCACACAGATGGTTTGCTTGGAAAAGACTCAGGTGAGGATCAGAAAATCATCTGTGACTGTGTGTGTGTGTGTGTGTGTGTTTTATGTTCTGGTTACGGCTCATTACACACTAAGCTTTTTCTCCTCACATCTTCGGTTCACTCTGGACTGAATTGGCCTGAATGAAACAAATTTAATAACACAAACTGTGTGCATGCGTGAAAGAGAAAAACTAAAAGGAAAGAAAATAGAAAAATGATGAAACTAATGCTCATGCAACATCATAGAACAACTAAACATGTAGGAGAGAGGTTACGGTCTTTTCTTTATACATGACCTTATCGACCATATTGCATAGCTTTCATCTAGAAAGAAACCCGAACACACAAATAAATGCTCTTTCAGAAGGGACAACAACGGATATGGCAGGATTTCATTTTTGATGACATTTAGACAGCTGCCCTGGCACTTGATGGCCAATTACACTTGAACACCTGTAATTACTTTGATTTATTACCCCACTGGCAAACAAGCTTATAATTTCTATGGGGTTTATCTTCTGATTGTTCCTAAACTAAACTCTTTCTTAAATCTACTAACTTGCTTAATTGTTTTTTTTTTCTTGGTTTCATTGTTCAACTTTTTATTAATTTGATTCTGTCTTGCTTAGTTGGAAAGATGGAACAGAGTAGAGGTATTCAAATACAAACAAAGGACGGGAAGAGAAGACACACAAACAATGCAGGCAAATTGAGGATGGGAATACAAATTAAACACAAGCTAACCACAAGGGTTAAACAAAGACACTGAACATGAAACAGACTCAAATCTAGAAAGCATACCTAGCGTGCATGTACATGCACTTCATAATCAGATCATAGTCAAATCTCTGCACTTATCTGATTAATTAAGTAAGCAGGTATACAGCAAAAACTCTAGACCAGATTCAGTATTCAATAAATAGAGCTGGATTTTTACTCAATAATCAGATTTCTCATAGCATGGTACCCAATCTCAGGCTCCACCCGGTGTTCTCCCTCTGTTCATGCACGCAAGCATAACCAACAAAGTTGCCATGTCTGCTTATTCTGAAGACTTTCGAAGACTATTATGGCTATTTTTTCCATTGACCAGACCATTTCTTTCTCGTATGATCTGGCAACCTTGGAATTAAACATGCTACAGAATTAAAGGCAGCAAAACGGATTTTGAACATTTTGTGAAAACTCTGAGATTCAGTATAATGTATACTCAAGAAATGGAATAATTTAGTTATTCAATATTAAAACTTTAAAGTTTTTGTCACATATTTCTGTGAGATTATTGGCTGGTTGCAAAGTAGAAACCCGATCTTACTGTCATGTTAACCCGGAGCTTTCCAATTTTCTGATTACACATAAGCATGTAAATATGCTGATAGAAATACTGACTTAAAATCTGATTTTCTGCATTTTCGCGTTATTGGTTGTGTCAGACAACCAGGGCGACAAGCATACAAAACAAGAAACCTGACAATTCTACACTGAAATAGATGGATGTATAGACATTTGGATTGCAGATTGTGCAGAGTTGAGTGGTGTAAATCTGGTGCTAAAAAGTGCTTTGAACTAACATCCCACATTATCTAAACATATTTGTTTATATACGCCCACACGTATAAGGCCCTTTCTACAGTAGTTGTGTTCTTTCCCCTTGCTGATTGTGCTTCGTATTGCAGCTTTGACAATGGTCACGCTCAGTGGGCGTGACCAATGAGAATGTCAGGCAGCCAGTAGGCTTTTGTTATAGCTGATGGGTGGAACAGCAGGCTGTGTCATTAAATAAGCCCATTAAGGGTCATAACCTCATTATGCTGAACTGTCAGATTTGACATAAAGGGACTTTAAATTTGTCAACACCCAAAAGGTACAGTGCAAAATCCATAATATCCTAGAAAAGTCTTCATATGATTCACTCTAAACCAATTACACACGGCCAAGGATGTGTCACATAGGCTGCAAGTTAAAATCATTTTTTTAATCCAGAGACTTCCAAGATCTGCTGCAGTGTGTTATAAGTGGTACAGTTCAACAAAACTTACAGAGTTGATGCTGGGAGCTTAATTCAGTTGCAGCTTCATATGCTGTTGAAAATCTTCTACAATTCAATTCTGGTGAATTTACCAGAAAATTTACCAGTGTCCCACACTCGTTGGCCTTTTTAGGTGTGTGCCATTTTGCGGCGCAACCCTTTTGTGATTTTACACCATTTTACACTGTCTATGCCGATGCTACTCATCCCATATCCTGCATTTCCCTTTGAGATGGAATACCTGCTGAATAACATCTGCTTTTATTCTGTATTTATTCAGAAGCAAAAGTTATGGAAGAAAAATAAGATGTAGTGTTCGGAGAAACTAGTTAAAATAAATAATGTTTTACAATGAATCATACAAAAGTTTTAATAGCAGCTCGAACGTCACTCTGCTCCTGATGAGAAGATCATGGTTACTGATGAGGTTTGGTGAATTACAGCACTCTTCAGTGCTGGAGTGGAAGAGAGGAGGAGGGGTAGGTGGGGAGGACAGGCGTGAAATGAAGTGTTCCACCTCAGTAATTCTGCCCCTCTCCTTCTCTCTGTAATGAGGTGATTCTCTGTGCATGCGGGCAGTCGGTACCCAGAAACATGTGTATGGATTTGCCTCGGATGTGTTGCCTTGTTCCCCATAACTGAAGTGATATTTCGTTTTATGTGTGAATATGGGTTATATCTACCTTGGAGTGTAAATGATTTATTTAATTATGAAGTTAATAAAAGCCTTCATTTTAAGATGACCATTGGTGACTTATGTGTGTGTGTGTGTGTGTTGGGGTTGGGGGGGGGATATTCTGCATGCTCAGCATTGTCTAAAATGTAGTTCATTATCCTGAGCCACCCAGGCTTGACGCGTTATTATCTCGCTCAGCGTTCAGGCTCTATTTCAATTACCCTCAACTGCCTCAACCTTCTTTCTGGCACATCTGTACCAGACTGCAGCCAATCACATAAACTGCAGCAGATTCACAGCCAATCAGAGTAGAGACTGAGCAATGAATGGAGAACGAATACGTCTTAATGGCTTATCAGTAAGATCAAACTGAGCTTGCTGGTGAATAGAAGAAATCAGAGCCGTAACTGATCAAAGTCTCTCTCTGTACTGAGAGAGAGGGGAAATCCGCATTGACTCCATGACAATAAAAGCAGCAAGCACTTTACTAAAAAGACTGCTGATGGGACTGCAGGGCTTTGGATGCAGCAGTATAAACAAAGGCACCTTACAACTAGTGACTGGGACTGATTTTTAACGGTAGTTAAAAGCTATAGTCATGATGGAGTGAGTCAAATCTAAATGAAAAATAATTCTAAAATTAAATCATCTAACTCGTGTATTACTTGGGATAACAGTATTGTATAGTGAAGGCCTTTTACTTCTTACTTTCTTTTTCTCTTACTCCTTTCTTCCTGGCTTGTATAATCTTGTTTTCCCATTTTACCTCATTTTTCATGCCTTCTATTTAGTCTATACTATCCATCATTTTCTGATCCTTATCTGAGAAACACTAACCGTCCTGGATATCACATCGATTATGAACATCAATAGATCTGGGCTGCTATCCCAAATTTCTGGACATGCAATCAAACATCTGAACTCCTGCTATGGAATACTATATGGGGTAACAAATGACTGGTAATGAAGTTGAGTGGCTGGCTTCTATCTAAACCATTTCCCTCCCAGTCCAAGTAGCCATAGCTACAGATTAATTTAAAACACAATCAAATTGACCGGTACTGTATGTGCCATGGCAGCACGGTGGTTCGGTGAGTAGCACCGCTGCCTCACAGCAAGAAGGTCCAATCCCAGGGTGGAGCGGGTCCTGGGTCCTTTCTGTGTGGAGTCTGCATGTCCTCCCAGTTTCTGAGTGGGTTTTCTCCAGGTACTCCGGTTTCCTCCCACATTCCAAACATGTGGTAGGTTAATTGGTGTCTCTAAAGTGTGACTGTGTGCGTGAACCCTATGATGGATTGGTGTCCCGTCTAGGGTTGTTCCTGCCTTTGTGCCCAGAGTTAAATGAATAAATGTATTTCACTTTCACATTACGTTGGCTAAAGGTAGATTAGATTTTTTGTACATACTGTTTCATTTTAAACAATAATATTAATTAAAACATCACATGAAAACATTTAGTACAGTACTGTATTATTTAATACAGTAATTCCGAGCTCTGTATCTTTTATAAAACATGATACACTTTAGAAACTTTAGAATCTTCAGCACGTTGTTTTCTGCCTTTAAGACTGCAAGTCTCTTTTCTGTCAGCAGGTGTTGCAATGGTTTACTCGTACTAGTTATCTGTCACTCAGATATTATTTAGATATATTCAAGACGGATTTTTATTTCCTATAATAACGCATAAGACGAATGCTAAAAAAAGGTTCAAATGGAGGTTAAACGGTGCATACTGAATATGTAGTGCAGTGTTTGTGTTTAGCACCCTGTGTGCTAAGCATATTTTGTAACATTAGCATCTTATTTCACTGTATTGGGAGGATCACAAAAGGTTCAAATGGGGTTAAAAATTTTACTGCTCATAAGAAGTACCTCACAGAAAGACATATAAATTTCAGTCTGCATTCTGACTGGTGGGAAATGTTATTAATGCATATATCAGTGTCCATACTTTAATTTTCAGTGTTGTTTACGGAGCTGGATGAAATTTTGGATTAATCACTTGTGTTAATGCTTCATAAAAATGTGTACAAGTTGTTGTGTGATCTCGTTTATTTTACATTACAGATGTATTCTCTAATGTCTCATTGCTGAAGCATTATCACAGTAAACGTGTGGTTAGAGGCAAGCTGTGCCGTACCTGGTTGTTAATTACTTCTTGTCTTTTTGATTATCTTTATGCAATACTAAAGTGTAGTAATCCCTGAAATCAGATTCATTTCACTGTTCTGAAACCATATGATTCTGTTTAATACAATATATCTGGCTGGTTGTTTTTCTTTAGAAGTCTAAAGAGTATGAGAGGACAGTTCGGATAGAAGAAGCTGACGGTGCCAGACTTGTCCAGAGCATCTCCGAGAAAATGGCTGAAATGTTCCGCAGCAAAGAGCAAGCAGCACGGGTGAGTGCCAACCTTCAGTCAGTATTCAGTACAGTGGGTTTGGGAGTTGGTTCTTATATCAGCTGTCTCTAGGTTCAGTAGTAATTATTTTTTCAGAATGGTTGTGACTGAGCCTGTGGTAGTAAGCGTTGGCTTCTAGAATGAATGCTAAGAAATCAAGAGTAAGTTCAGGAGTTTAGGAGTAAGTCAGAGTGAGGAGAGTTGAGTCTAAGTACTCTCATTAAGTTCAGTACTGAATCTGTGACTCTTTGGGTTTGAGAGGAAGTCTTTAAGTCTTTGTTACATTTTCTCAGTTTGGTATGAGTCTGAACCCTAAGTACACTCTAAGTACACAGTAATTCTGAATCTTTATTAAAACAGCTAGGCTTCGGATTCAGGTGTGAGTATAAACCAGCAGTAAAATGTTTAAAATTATAAAAAAGTATACTTTTTGGATTAAACCAGTGGTTCTCAGACTTTTTATCTATTCCTCTTTTGTAGTTGAGAATATTTTCAAGCACCCCCACTTTGGCACACGTACACATCTCTACATGAACTCCACTGGATGTTTTAATTAATACAAAAACAATTTTATTCAAAAAGACAAAAAAGGAACAAATCACTTTTACAGTGGAATTATTACACGTGACATGGATTATGTATAAACTCACCTCATTCATTTGCCTTGCTGTGGCCCCTGCAACAGATCCAACTCAACACACCACTCACACACACACACACACACACACACACACACAGTGTGATATATGTGTATATATCCCTTTAAATGTTTTTAATAATAACTTTTATATAAATTGTCATTCTAATCATTAGAATCTGACCTATGAGATCATCCTGACCCTGGGCCAGGCGTTTGAAGTGGCCTATCAGCTGGCTCTGCAGGCTCAGAGGACCAGTCAGAAGAGTTCAACAGGAGGGGTGGAGTCAGAGAGCAACAAAACCAAGAGCAGCAGACCAGTGCCTAAACCACGTGGTGGGGCACGCAAATCAGAGGTTTGTAGCACACAGGACACGCGCACACACACACACAAGGCACTTTTGTCCTCTTTCTCGCGGGTATGCAACACAGTCCTGGGAACTGTTCCCGATAGCCCAAAGTTATCGGTATTATATTGCAGCCTGAAACTTACCCATTTAGAGGCGTTCAAGCCCACATCTGGTCTGCCCTACCTCAGACATGGCCAACCTGACCCGATGGCACTGCTGGGATTCAAACCCAGTTCTTCACATTGGTGGGCTTTGGTGCTTTAAAGTGATAGGCAATTGTGAAGCATTTTTGTGTATGTTCTTCAGGACGTGTGCATGTATTACATTGATATAATAGACTGTAAAATGTTGCATATCTTCTGTGTGTGTGTGTGTGTGTGTGTGTGTGTGTGTAGATGGACTCTGTGGATGATGCTGTGTGGCTCACCGAGCATAAAGACCCCAAACACACCGTCAGCACCAAGTACGAGACCACGATCTACTGACAACACACTTTCAGTCGTTATCCAGTCTTCCTTGAGTGCCTTCACTCTCCTTCATCGTTCCTGCTCTCTAGCTCCCCCTGCTGTGTAAATAATAACACTTAGATGAGCGGAATCTTACACACAGTACTGTCTTCCTTCTCTTTCTGTTCCTATCCTGGACTCTTGCATTCTGCACTCTGTCCTCTACTGGATAACTGTCTCTCTTACCACCGTCGAGCTGATCTGTTTCATCTCTCTGCTGCTGCTTGCCTGTTTTGCTGGTCTGCGGTGAGGCGCTGTTCTTCCCTTCCATCCAGCTGCCAAACCACAGCCCCGGTGCAACCAGTAACGCAAAGCGGACCGTTTGATGTTCCATTGCTGCATTTAAGCACATTTATTTAGGCATCTGTTTCTGCTGCCAAGCGTTTTTACTAAGCACTGTGATGTAAACGTATCAGTGTATGCGTATGCCAGAGTAAGGCTTCCTCCCAAATGCTGAGATGCACACAATGTGGGATGTTCATGGTCTGGTTTTAACGCCAAGTCTAACGTACTGTAATGTGGCTAGATATAAAAACTGTTCTAGCATTTGGGACCCGGTCTGTGATATGGTGCTGTTTAATCAGTGCACATGCAGCACCTTCAAACATATCATGCACCGCCATGCTGTACTGAGTTACGCTGACTTTTTAATTAGTAGTTTTAGCTAATTCTTTCTGCTCCTAAGCCTTAAGTGTTCACAAGCCACATGTAGCAGCTCAAAAACAGCACTGTTACTGATGCATAGGATACAGTCTGTAACACTAAAAAGATGAGCATCAAACTTTAAAATACCGTTTGCTCTCTTGCCCACTTCCCCTACCCTTGTTCAGTTTGCGTCCTGTTATTATATGGAGTCTATTAAGTGAGCGTACCTGCGGCGTTATCGTGATAAACAAATATTAATACAATCTGACCACCTAAGAAGGGTGGCGTATCAAAACCAAATTTTAAAGAACTGGCTACTCATCAATGGATTTTAATTCTGGATATTAGTGCAAAAATACCTCTGTAAACAGGCATCTGCCAGGACTGTGACGTAATCATATACGTCTTTACGTAGCTTTGTTTTGATACTCTCCGTTCGAGTATTATTGGAAAGTTGGACACTCAAAAGTAAACATTTGGCTGCACTTTGAGAGAAAAACAAAAAAGGCTAAATGTAATATGTATAACGCACCTCCAGCATGATACAGCAGTGTACCGGGTTCGACAGACTGAGCTTTCCTAGCATAAGTGCCGCGCTAACCAGGAGAGTCTAAAACTCTTAACATGAACAAAGCTTAACCTGGTTTAATGTTTTAAAACAATGAAAGAGGAAATTCAGATATTATTCATCATAATAATCACTACTGCTGAAATGACAAATCAGAAGGAAAACAGTTATTCTTATGTTAAGATTCAATTCAATTCAATTTTATTTATATAGCACTTTTTTACAATGGTGCATTGTCTCAAAGCAGCTTTACAATATCATATTATCTTAAGAAGCCAATCCCAAGTTGAGCAAGCCTAGGGTGACAGTGGCAAGGAAAAAACTCCCTGAAAGTAGAAGGAAGAAACCTTGGGAGGACCAAGACTCAACAGGGGACCCGACCTCCATGG
>JAVSBV010035617.1:0-11467 GCA_033117975.1 Parotocinclus spilosoma | reverse complement strand
TGTTGTGTTCACTGTTTGTGAAAGTTTCATTATAGACTGAATTCATTCAAGCCCTACGATGCCACCCAAACGTTCTGAAAGTTCTACATCTAAAATTGTGTATGAATAGTTAAATAAATAAAGCGTCCCTACTTTGCAGATTTTCGTTTATTGCGAGTGGTCCTGGAACGTAACCCCCGCCATAAACGAGGGAACACTAACTCAAACTTATTTTATTTAAATCTTCCACACAGTCCTGCAATTAAAGTTTATACCTATGAAGGTATGAACTATTTTAAAAATACATGTAAATTATTGCTAATTAACTTTAATATAATTTTTTTTCATGTTTAAACACGTTTTATTCATTCATTTTTATTTCAGTAACATTACATAGTGAGCAAAAGACCCAAGATATACACTGCCAGAGTATTATTTAATTATTTCTATCAACCAAGTCTCAGAAATGATTGTGATATCATTTTTTTTTTTTTATTACACAAGCCTAATTTTCAGCGTAGGCACTTTTCATGGAGTACAGGGCTTAGCTTGGTTATCACTCATACTACACATACTCAGCAGGGTAGGATGAACTGCGTGTTGTGACACTTTCTTCTCCTAACCATCCAAAAATTTCTGTGACATTTAGCCCCGAGGCTGTTCTGTCAGACAGAATGGCATTCAGTGCCCTCATGCATCAATGAGCCTTGGGTCTCCAACGACCTGTTACTGGCTTGTGGTTTGACCACTGGTAGTTACTCGTCACTGCTTACCGCAAGAAACCACTAGCCTTTACGTTCTGGAGATGATTCAACCCTGTCATGTGGTCATAATGATCTGACCATCAAAATGTATTGACTGTTCATTTACTGCCCAATATATGCCACATCTGGACATGCACATTTGTAATAATATAATCAATGCTACCTGATATGTGAATATGATGGCTGCTCACGATTCGATTCAAAATACATACACGCTTCCATTTTCTCACAATTATCGATTTTGCATTTTACTAAATATTTTTTATTTCTGTAGTGTGAACAGTGAACATTATCTGAATACGTTTTTAACAATTAAAAACTTAGCCCCATGCAATTCAAATACTTTACTAGAAACATTAAATTGAAAATAAAGTGCAATACCGATGCATAATATTTCTCATATTCAATATTTTTTTATTCTGCCACTTCAGAATTAATTATAATATTATTAGTAATAGTATTTATATGTGAGATATATTTTGTGCATTATATTATCTTATCTGTAGCTTCACTATTAATTAAAGATCAAAACATTCTTTTTTATTTCTGAAGAATACCATTCAAAGTAATCTAATATCATGTTTTTTTTAACATCATTTTTACAAACTGCATGGTAACACCCCTGGTGAATAGTCAGTGTTTTGGCTCATCATTATATAGCAATGAGCAGCACGGTGGCTCGGTGGGTAGCACAGCTGCATCACAGCTAAAAGGTCCCGGGTTCAATCTCAGGTTGGTGTGGCCTGGGTCCTTTCTGTGCATGTCCTCCCCGTGTCAGCATGCGTGTTAGGTTAATGTGTGTGCTCTACGATGGATTGGCGCTCCATCTAGGGTTGTTCCCACCCTGGAGTATATAGCAAAACTTGAATACAATGAATTGAAATTCTCACTATAACATATGGAGTATTTCAATTACCTCACCCACAAACTGATTCACTGAACTGTTACTGATGTTAAACACACAAACAGCAGCAGTAAATATAGCTCCGAATGGCTTCGTATCTCTATCTACACTAAGTGCTTAATTTGTGGTAGCGCTCAGCTGAGTTGACCTCTAAGGTGACCCCCAGCATCTGTGAGCTGACCTCTGACTCTTCACATAATCATATGATTAAGCAGAATCTAAAATGATACTGATCACTTTATTCAGCTTGGCATTATGGCTGTGTGATAACCAAAATTTGATATCCTGATATATACTGCTTCCAAAATTAGGGGATAGCCCAAAATTAAATATCCCCTAAATTTTGGGAGCAGTGTAGATCATTTTATATCTTGATAATTTTATTAGATTTTAATAAATTAATATTAGATATATTATAAGCTAATTCTTAAACATATTAATACAATTAATAACATTTGATTAATATAAAATGCACTGATGGCAATTTTCTCGGCTGACTTACAATTTTTTTTAACATAAAAGAATAGAAGAACTAAAGAAATATCTAAGAATTATAAATAACTCCATAAGGAAACATTCCTTTTAATAAAAACTTCTTTATTGCTAAAGAAAGATGGATGCTGGCTTGTGTCTGACTCTGCTCATCCACTAGCTTCAGCTTTAACCTATTAAATATTTCATTAAAAGAATTGTTAGAACGTTTCATTTAGTTTAATTTTCATGTTTGCTATGGTGCTTAGTTGCGTTTGAGTCAATCATGGGAACTGCTGCGTTTCTGTTTCATGTCAAACTTCTCATTCCCATGCGACAGAAGTAGCTCCTCTTTTAAGTACGAGGTACTCGTTATGTGCTTGCAGGTCTCTCCTGTTTGAAATGACTTAAGTTCACTCTCCTCCATGTTCATCTGTGTCACCTTAACGATGCATCGTTCGAACAACTAGAAGACTGAGAACAGTTTGTACTTTGCAACGCTACAAAATAGATAATAGAATGTAATATTTAAACGACTTTTTTCTATCATCACACGAGAGAGATATATATATATACCTATATAATTTGAAAATATAATAATTGTGTTCCCAACCTTATGCATATACAGTGGGGCAAAAAAGTATTTCGTCAGTCACTGATTGTGTAAGTTCTCCTACTTAGAAAGATGAGAGAGGTCTGTAATTTTCATCATAGGTACACCAGCTATGAGAGTCAACATGAGAAAAAAAAATTCAAATTCAATTCACATTAAAAATGTAGTTCTGGGATTTTAGCTCACTTCTCATGATTATATGGACCCCACGGGGTGAGAGATTGCGTAGAGCCCCAGAGAGAGAGAGATTATCAATGGTCTTGTACATCTTCCATTTACTTACAATTTTCTGCCACATTTACAGTATTTAGCAGACGCCCTTATCCAGAGCAACTTACAAAAGTGCTTTAAGATATCAGTAACAATCTATTAATAAAAATTTATAATAAAAAAGGAATCTAAACAAGAGTACACTTCTGAAACTGTAATGGTTGTGTGTTTTGGGTTTTTTTAAATGAGAAAAAGAAAAGGGTGAGGGGCTAGTTGAGGTAAGTGCAGAATACGGCATTTGAATGTAGCCACAGACTCAAATGTTCGAACATTGAGGGGAACTTCATTTCACCACTTAGGAGCCAAAGCAGAGAAGAGTCTAGATGAATGCCTTCCTCGTCCCCTAAAAGACGGGGGGCCGGAGTGAGCAAGTGGGAAAGTGCGGGGTGTGATAAGTACACATAAGACACGGACACCAATGCCATACCGATGCACTTCCTTCAAATGTCTTTTTTTCTAAGACGCAAAATGACACACAACTCACTTCCCATCATTATGTCACAGCCAGACACAGCTCCAACGTCATCGTGAAATTTGCAGACGATACAACAATAGTGGGCCTGATCTCCAACATCAACGAGGAGGCCTCCAGGGAGGAGGTCAGTCTCCTGACAATGGTGCCAGGAGAATAACCTTTGTCTCAACGTCAGCAAGACCAAGGAGCTGATAGTGGACTTCAGAAAGCAGGAGAAAGTGCACACCCCCATCACCATCAATGGAGCCACAGTGGAGAGTTCCTTGGTGTTCACATCACAGAGGAACTAACATGGACTGAACACACCATACAGGTGGTGAAGAAAGCACATCAGCGCCTCTTCTACCTTAGACAGCTGAGGAGGTTTGGTATGAACCCCCGCATCCTCAGAATGTTCTACACAGGAACTGTGGAGAGCATCCTAACAGATCCCATCACCACCTGGTACGGGAACTGCACTGCCGCCAAGCGGAAAGCCCTGCAACCTGCAGGGTGGTGCGGTCAGCCCAGTACATCACCGGGGTCCAGCTCCCATACCTCCAGGATTTGTACACCAGCCGCTGTCTAAGGAAGACCAGGAGGATCCTTAAAGACTATACCCACCCAAGCCACTGTCTTTTCACACCAATGCCGAGCGGCAGGAGGTACAGGAGCATAAGGACCAGAACCAGCCGGATCAGAGACAGCTTTTTTCTCCGGGCCACGGGGCTGCTGAACAGTCAGGTGTGCTGGTGTAGCAGTCAATGGACCTGTCACGTGTACATCTGTATATACAACAGCTTCTATTTATTAACTTTTATCACAAAACTGTTAATACTGTGCAATACCGTGTAACATGAACATCAAGTTGCTACCACAACTTCTATAACTTTATAACCGTGTGCAATACTGGTGTATATTATGTGACTAATGTGTATATAGATATATTTTACTGTTTTTAAGTACTGCAAGGGACTGTACAACCTACGTTTTTTACTCACCTTCACACCTGTGTAAATGTGATGTGACAATAAACGTGATTTGATTTGGGTAGCAGCATCCTACACAGCAACCAACCACAAATCCGACTACACAAAAAAAACAAAAAAAAAAAAACAACCTGTCCTGCAACCTGATCAAACTTCCCACTTCCATTGCAAACCTCCATTTAAGAAAAACAAAGGAAAGCATGTGATCACCACTTCCCCATTCAGAATCTCATGTTCAGGCATTTCTTTTACCATACAATTTCACAATATATAAGCCCCTTTGAAAGCCAGCAATCCTGGTCAGAGGAATCTCGATTTCTGCCGCCACACCTTGATGGTAGGGTGAGAATTTGGCGTAACCAACATGAAAGCATGAATCAATCTTTCTCTTTATCACACAGCTCAGGCTGCTAGAGGAAATGTGAGAGGAAACCAGTGCACCCAGAGTAAACCTATATAGACAGGAAAATCCCAATCTGCACAGTGGAGTCCTGGGTTGGGATCGACAAGAAATTAATACAGTGGCATGTGAGTGTATTGTGATTAACTGTCAAACAGCAAACACTAACTTATTCAAAATGTCAAAATATGCTACAACTGGTGATGTGGGACACCGTTCCCACAGTTAAAATCAACCACTATTAAATTACAAAATAATCATAATGCAGTTGGTGCCATCAACACAAGCAACTGGTTAGTCAGGATCAATAAAGCAAATATTTTACTTGCCCGATATTTGTTTAGTGTTTACAGCGAAAACACTGGCTGTGTCCCAAACCGCGAGGAAAGAAGAACGGGTAGTGTTTGCTTACAGTGCTAAGACCGTGTTCCTGTATTTATCTAGAATAAAACCTTTTTATTGCCATTACCATTAATGCACCAGTACTGTTGTCATTTAAAACATCAATAAATAAAAACAAACAACTCATTATTGAGAACGATGCTGAAAAATCAACTATAACCTGCACTATATTCGCTGTGTTTAGTGACACAGCAAACTTGCCTCCTTTCCAAACCATGTCAAAATAATAAAGCTACAATTGACGGTATGCAATTCTAGCGCTACAGGAACAATACAAACTTTTTTTTTTTTCATTAGTGTTGTAAATCGTGCTGTCATTAGAATAATGAGTAGAACCGGAGCTGTCATTAGCTAGCTGCTTAATAAGGAACATTTCCAACGAAGACAGCAGTTACAGCTTGTTGCCCTTACGTTGTTTGATTAGAAATTGAGTTAAATCCTAATGTGTGTTAGAATTAATACATTAAATTGTCCGGTTTATTTAACGCAAGAACAAAACAAGCACGACTGATGAACCTATAGTAAGCTACGTATACTAGTAGAAGGAAGGTAATAAACGTATATGTGACTACAAACTATAAATGTGTTTCAGAGATCAATAACATAAACTGCTAAGTGATCAAACAGCATGAACATCTTATATACTCAGTTACATGATCAAGTTAGCCAGCTAGCAGGGTAACTAAGGTGTGATAGTAACTATAAGGTAAGCTAATAGACATATTCTCATGGACATGATATGTTATAATGATCCAGAGCAGAGGAAGATGAAGGTGAAGAGGCACGTAAACATCCTTACCCGGGACTGTGTTGTTTATCTGATGACTGAAGCTTTCCGCAGGGATCTGCAGCTTCTCCTGAGCTCAACACAGACGCTGCCTGCCCAAGATGGCGGCTCATAGAGAACAGGGTTTCCTCTATCCTATACAATGGGCTTGGAGGAGAAAGGCCAGATAATTTCATATACAGTGCATTTGGATTGCATTATTAATAATGTTTAGTCTGATACATGTTATATCTGTATATACGAACTACAAACGGTTCAAATTAACCATGTATTCCCAATACTTGAGCGCATGGATTTTACTCAGTGCACTGGCCTGCTTTACAAACTATTTGACTTTTAAAACTGTGATGGAATAGTTACATTTCACAGTTGGAGCACACCTTCTACCAAGTCTGGAAATGGACCAGCAACAGCACAACCAGTTAGTAAACTAAAAAACAATATTTTATATAATATAATCGGTCAGTACTGCTTTATAAGAAGGTATGGTATACACCCAATATAATTATGGAAATTAAGTTTGGAACCATTTACAATTCAGATACAGTATTAATTTTGTTGATTTGTACTGTTTTGGAAAATATTTATACTTATTTATAACTGAGCCACACACTCTACTCAATCCATTATTGAAAAGGAATCACCTTAAGAACACCAATCATAAGATGTCATTTGGTTAGTGTACCATTCCTGTTGGGTCTGTGGTGGCCTAGTGGTAAGACTATGGACTAGAAGGTCCAGGGTTCAAATCCCATCTTTGCCACAGTTGGGTCCCTGAGCAAGGCAATTAACCCACAATTGCTTGGTTTGTATTAATTTTACATCACTCTGGATAAGGGTGTCTGCTAATTTTAAATGTTATAAATGGGACACAAGTTCTTAAAGTATAACTTCAATATCTAGTCTTAATATATTTTTTAGCTCGCTTTTTGCTGGACTGGGGTTTTCCCTAGAGAACAAACACATGGTACAGTTGTAAGATATTATTCTTTATATTTTTTTTTATGTAATTAATTCCAATAATTTTCAATTATTTTGTCACGGTTATGTCAAGGGTATTTATTTTACTAATGAACTACTATGGAGTTTGGTGGTGCAGTTATAATTAGCTAGCCCACCACTATCATAAGTATGTTTTTAATATTAGTTTTATTACTACAGTTATTTACGATACATTATAAAGATGTACTCAGCACCAACAGATAACACTGACAACGTTTCATTTCGGTGGTTGACCATTCACATTAGAAATGTGATACTGAAGCTGTAAAAATATGAATTTCATATATTGGAAAATATATTGCAAATGTATTTCCCAATGCTGTTCGGAAATATTTGTTGACTAGCCTGCTCTACTTAGTTTATTAATTAAAAGGAGCAATTAATACAGTTTTTTCAAAAACATGCTCACAATCGCCACCAAAAGACCACACTATCAAGATGTTATTTAGTTAGTGAACTCATCACAAGTGTAATACTGAAGTGGAACTTCTTAAAGCACCCAGATAAGCACCCTGTTGGATTGTTGCAAAATTTGGCATGCAGTTATGTCACAGGCAGGTATACAAATGATTACAGGTGTGGTCTGATTAGACACTGGGTCTTACCACAAGAAGTCTTAAAAGTGCTTCCCCTACTGCATTATAAAAATGCTCTCAATGGCTTAGTGTGTGCCTGTAGACCTTCCACATTCATAGCATGCCAAAGCTGGTGTCTCAGCTGGACCCATCAATGCTCAATTGGTGATAAATCTGGTGACCAGGCAGTCCATTACAGTCCAGGTTGCACCGTGACAATGTGCCGTGACAGCAATTTCCTTCTGCTAAGCACCTAGAAATGATTCAAGGTAGGGGTTTGTAGTAAATGCTTGTGTCTGGATGGTGGACAACAAAACTGTGGGTGCTGCTTGTGTTTGCTGATGAATTAAATAATCCACTTTTCTGGTTGTCTGTCTGGGCCATCCAAAGCCTGTTTGGTGTATGTATGTGCTCTCATGGAACCACTGCTCACAACACTTCCTAACAGCTAGACCAGAATGGCCTTACATGGTGGTAGTCGAAATAACCATCCTGCTTCTTTCAGTCCTATGATGTGCCCCCTCTCGAATTCTGTCAACTGGGATAACCGTTTTTTTAGTCACATCTAGCAGTCAACGGTCTCTCACCAAGACGTACACTACCCAAAAGAACCTTTAAGAACCTTTTTATAGTTTAGCAGTGGAACCACTTTCTTTACGCCCTCTTGTGGCAAGACCCAGTGTCTAATCAAACCACACCAATTATAATGTACACATCTTCCTGATGCCAAGTTTTACAGCAATCCAACATTTATATCTGGGTGCTTTATTTGCGTGTGAGTGAGTGTATTATTTTGTATAATATTATTTGGAAAATTGCAAACCAATATTATTGTTTTATTGTTGAAGTATGCCCTATACCCACACTACTAATGGAAAAGGATTACTTAGTAACACCACTAACAAAATATAGAGTTGTCACTATTATTCTATATGTAGTGGCCCATATTGTTATTTATTACAATTAAGTCAGACCTAGTCTGACAACATTTACAGTGGGTTCATGGAAACCATAGGGCCACCACTGACTGATAAGATGTACCGGTACTCACTGGACAACATGTGATCGAAACGTACCTAACAGTGAGTAATACCTGCACAAATCCTGATGAGAATTTCCTGTAGACTCTGAATTTTGTTACTGCTGATACACAACTATACAGGAATTACAGTATTACAGGTATATACCTGCAAATTTAACAACTTCCTTTATGGCCTTTGCCAATCATTAACATCTGCTTTGCAAACTGTTTTCCACACATTTACGAACAAGACATTCTCTGCACTCTACCACCTCTTCTCAAACTACAAATCCCGTCACACCCTCTGCAGGTATTTATAGTCTGATAAACCATGCACATGAAAGGTGAATGTTTAAAAGTAAAGGTTTAACAGTTTTCCATAATCGAATATTTTGATATAACATTTTGCATTAACATTTCCAGCATTTAGCAGACGCCCTTATCCAGAGCGACTTACAACTTATACAGTATTACAATCCAAGCAATTGTGGGTTAAGGGTCTTGGGTCTCAGGGACCCAACCGTGGCAGAGGTGGAATTTGAACCTTCTGGTCCAGATTCCAGTGACTTAACCACTGGACCACCACAGTATTAACTATATTAATAACTATAAAACATTACTGGAATGGGATTAACTGTACAGTCGCAGCCAACTCTCGGTCACTTGATGGATCATCGATCTCCACACATTTCTGTCCGTCATCAATGTGATCCATTAAGTATTTCGGAAGGATAGTGGAGTAGTTTGCCATTGCTTTCTCCACCCCTCCCCATTTATCCGGCCTTGGGATCGGCATGCAGCTGCGAAACATTACTACTTAAAGTTTATTTATACCTTAAACATTTTAAGTAGCATATAATAGCTTTACAGAGCTATTTGTTTGCTGTCTAGTTAATATTAAAAACTTCACGGCTATGATTATAAGATTAAAGTGGAGTTTGCATGTCCTCCCCATGCCCACATGGGTTTACTCCGGGTTCTCCAGTTTCCTCCCACAGATCAAAGACATGTTTTTGGTTTACTGATTACACTAATTAGCCCTACTGTGGGATTGTTTTTTTATGGGCTACTGTGTGTGCCCTATAATGTACTGGTGCGATACATCCTATGCCTCAAACTAAGCACCAGCCTTCTTACAATCCTGTAAAGGATTAAGAGGAAATGAAAGTGAATGAATGAATGATAAAAATTGCTATTGACTGACTATGTGTATTGTTGATATTAAGCATCAGTTAATCTTAGAAGACATTATGCTTTTATTTAAAATGTGCCAGTCTATATGGATGCTATTGCAGACCCTGTATCTCTTGACATTTACAGTATCTCACAAAAGTCAGTATACATCTCACATTTTTATAACTACCTTATTCTATATTTTTATGAGACCACACTGAAGATACGGGGACTTTGGTGGCCTAGTGGTTAAGGTACTGGACTATGGACCAGAAGGTCCAGGGTTCAAATCCCACTTCTACCAAGCTACCGCAGATTGGTCTCTGAGCAAGGCCCTTACCCCACAATTGCTTGGATCATAAGACTGCATGAATTGTAAGTGCGTCTGCTTGTTAAGGGCGTCTGCTAAATAATGTCAGTTTACAGTTTTTATTACCGTGTAAATTTGATGTGCTCTTAAAGTAACTCAAACCGCCAGGGTTAATATCTAAACTACTTGCAAAAAAAGTAATATCTCCTAAATGGAAATGGCCAAATTGTGCCCACAGTGTTAATATTTTGTTTAATATTTCACTGCCTTCACTCTCTTGGGCATGGAATTCATTAGAGTTTCATGATGACATCACGAATATGGTGGATGTTAGAGACCTTGTGCTTCTCCACCTTCTGTTTGAGAATCCCCCACATATGCTCAACAGGGTTTAGGTCAGGAGACCTGCCTGACGTTCACCCTCAGCTTCTTTAGCAAGGCAGTTATCATCGTGGAGTTGTGGGTTATTATCATGTGGGAATATTGCCCTGCAGGCCAGTTTCTGAGGAGATGGTATTATACTATAATTTAGTTTGCCACAGAATGGTTTCCCCAATGATCTGTAGCTCCCCACAGCCGAAGCTTAAACCATGACATTTGAACCACCATGCTAAACTATAGACAAACTTGTCTTTCTACACCTGGTTGCTGCCATACACACTTGGCACAATCTGAATCAAATAAGTTTATCTTGGTCTCATCAAACAACAACACATGACACCAGTAATCCATCTTAGTATTCTTCCTTTTAGCAAATGCACACTTTCCTGTACATAATCTTTAGAGAAGGCTTCCTTCTGGGCAATGCAGAGCAATTTGATATAGTGTGCAGCGTATGTTCTGAACACTGACAGCCAGACCCCTAGCCCTTTAACCTCTGTAGCAATACTATTTTCAAAATGCAACTACTGGATACGACACTGAGCATGTGCACTCAATTTTTTTGGTTGACCATGGCGAGGTGTGCTCTTAGTGGAACCTGTCATGTTAAACCGCTATATGGTCTTGACCACCATGGGTTTCATTTAGGAATGTACTCACTTTTGTTGCCAGCGATTTAGACATTAATGGCTGTGTATTTGAGAGCACAGTAAATTTACACTGTTATGCAAGCTGTAGACTACTTTACATTGAATCAAATTGTCATACCTTCAGTGGTGCCTCATGAAAATATAAAATTAATATTATATAACTAATAATTAATTATAATTAATTATATTCAATTCAATTCAATTCAGTTTTATTTATATAGCGCCTTTTACAATAGAGTATTGTGTCAAAGCAACTTCACAATATTACACTTTCCTAAAAGGCCAATCCCAAGTTGAGCAAGCCTAGGGCGACAGTGGCAAG
>JAVSBV010035606.1:0-11467 GCA_033117975.1 Parotocinclus spilosoma | reverse complement strand
AATGTTGAAAGTACATTACTGCCAAAATTGTTACAAATGTTAAGAAAATAAATTAATCTTAATTTACATATATTAAAAAAAAAACAAGTAAATATGTAAGGAAAACAATACTACTAATTATATGCAATATATTTAAAAAGCAAGGAAACAAACAATAAGAAGAAAAATAAGAAAATATATAGTATTATAAAGAATAATAAACAATAATAATAAAAGATGTGTAGAATTCATTATTTATTTATTTATATTTTTTTTCCCAAAAATAATCACATTTGAAGTATATATGTAATGCAGTCTATTCCGGTTAATGGGACCAGCCGCTTCGGACCAAATCCTAAAGTACCGAAACGTATCCTATTATAGATACAAAATTCCGCTTTATCGGACCAAAGAATGTGTACAGTATGTAATATCCGTGAAGACACTCTTCGTCTCTACCCAAAAACTCCCAAGTTTCTCCCCTGCCCTTTACTGCCACCTACAGGTCTTTGCCTAACATTTCCATTTACTACAAAAAAAACACAAGTCGCCACTTAGCCACAACAAAAGCGCTTCAGATCACACTGGATAAGCTCTTCAAACGGTGACTGGAATTTAGTAAGAACTTGTTTTTAACAGTATTGTGCTTTGCATGCTGAGTACCTATGCATTGTGTTATAGATCGTTTCAAAAAACTTGTTTACAAATTCATTTTTCAATGAACAAAGTTTGCAGGCAACAGTAGTTCTTGTTTGTACGTTCGCTATACCTGTAAATCCCACAATAAAGGTTTAATAAACATTTAATATGTTAAATAGCACGTCCCATCTTGTAACATAGGACGTTTGTGTAACCAGCCGGTTATTAGGACCAAAACGATCGCGTCTCGATGTGGTCCGATTAACCGGAATCGACTGTATATGATGATTAATTAGATTGATCTATATGGGGTTAATTGGTATCTCTCAGTTTGTTACAGGCGGTTATAAACTGAGCTGTTAACACACACGGCCCTTTTTCTTCTCCTAATAACCATTTTAGTTTCTCAGTGTTTCTCAGGGAGGGGAATTCAGAGGTGAACATGCTAAATCTCCTGCAGAAGGTGTTCCTGATGGAGTGGTATATAGAACATTTCTTTCTGTCTCTCTCTCTCCATATTATTAAACAATAATTATTTAGTGTGACCGATGAGGCAGATGAACGGAATGCTTATATAAACTCTGAATATTCATTGGTCCTGACTAACGCAGTTGCTCACCACAGAAATGAGCGTTTGGCCAGGAGCGGTTTGATGAGAAAATGTTAAAAACAAAACAACACCCACAAAGCACCCAAACAGCTCTCTTGCACTTGTCAGTAACAGGTTCCAAAGCACATTTTTTCCAAAAGCGAACTGCCAATACAGAGTCTGTTAAACGAGGGTTTTTATAAAATCTTTGCAATTCCAGTTCCGAATGCGTAAGCGCTATATGTAAAACAGTGACGGGGTAAATCGCAAAAAAAAAAAGTTCACCGTACACTTGTGGTAGAGCCATCAATGAACCGGGGTTTTAGGGCAGACAGCTTCACCAGATTTCTGACCCGGATTCAACGTTATGTGTCATCTTTCAGTCCTTTTCACTACGATATAAATTAAGCCAGTGGTTCCCAACCCTTTTTTTTTTTTTTTTCCTTGGGTACCCTCAATGAGTACCACAGAAACTGCCCCCTCACCTGAGCCCATTCACGTAGAGCAACAAGCAACAGAAATAAGTGTTTCATTACAAACCCTTTATTGAAAACATTTCAGATAAATTAAACCGTTATTGCTTTTCTTTTGGCTTTTCTTTTTATTTACCCTCATTTTAACAAACTGTTAAAACAATTACTAAAGTACCAAAACAAATTCTATTATATATGTGTAACGTTATTCGCTTATTTAGACCAAAATTCCGTTTAATCGGACCAAAGAACGTGAGAGCGAATAAGAAAAAGAAGCCACAAGTTTAGAGCGGATTTAGAGCGGATGCAAAAGCAGGTCAGTGAGATATGGGAGCATTTCTGGGCTCCCTAGGAGAATTTATGCTTTTAAAGGATGAAGGAAAAGCATTGAAACTTTGAGCCGCTATTTCATGCAGGAGGGAAATAAAGGCAGTCCCATTGCTGTGTTAGATGTTTGTGGTGATTTTGTCCAAGTGCAGTCCGTCATGAGAACGCGTCCGATCACACTGGATAAGTTCTTCAAACGTTGACTGAAATTTAGTAAGAACTTGTTTTTTTACAGTATTATGCGTCGCATGCTGAGTACCTATACATTGTGTTATAGAACGCTTGTAAAAACTTGTTTACACATAAAGCATGAATAAAGTTCGTAAGCGACAGTAGTTCTTGTTTGTACGTTCGCTATACGTGTAAATCACACAATAAAGGTTTCATAAACATTTAATATGTTACATAGCAGGTCCCGTCTTGTAACATAGGGCATGCTCGTTTAATCGGACCAGCCGGATATTAGGACCAAAACAATCGCGTCCCGATGTGGTCCCATTAACTGGAATCGACTGTATACCTTTGTTTAGCAATAGAACTATTACCATCTATAGTCATGATATAGTCATATATAGTCGTAAAAGAATTTTATATGCAACTTTTTTAATGGAAAAGTAGCATCTGGCAGCTTCATCGCTATACCAAGTTGATTCTTCTACAGTCCAAAGAAGCTTGGTCAGCACACATAGGCACTTTATTGGAAGGAAATCACTTTTTCAAAAGGAGAACAGGGTGAAAAAGCTTAGATGAAGATGAGGGCAAAGTGTGAGTCTTATGGAATGATGAATCCAAGTTTGAAATTTTAGGGTCCAGTGTTTAGGGGGTTTTTTTCTTGCCACCCTAGGCTTACTGAACTGGGGATTGGCTTTATAAGGTGATATAATGTTATAATGCTGCTTTGAAACAATTTATTGTAAAAAGTGCTATATAAATAAACCTGGCTTGACAATATGTTACATATGGTCATTATAGTTTTGCTAAAACAACAAATCTAATTGTGGGCTTCTGCAGAGTACTGTATTGCTTTCTTTCTTTCATCAATGCCCCCAGTACCCTTTAATCAGTGCCCCCGTTTTCCACAAATACTCTCTCAGAAGCTCTTCTTCCTCTCATTTCTTCTCCTCCTTGACATCTCTGCATTTTTCTTCATAGATTCGTCAGCTTGAGCACCATCTTTGATCCTTATCCTTTTTTTTCTACAGCCCTTCCCCTTTGATATTAATTAACATTTATTCTGCCTCTTCTTCCCTGAATCTCTTTCCTCTAGGAGGTCTTGTGGTTGGAGCGTGCTCAGTGTGGTCGTCTCCTGGAGGAACCGTGCACTCTGTTATTCAAGAGAAGCTCCTCCAGCCTGCAGATCTCCATTCAGGATGTCTCGCCTCCCTTCCTGTGGAGCATCAAACCCTTCACCACCTGCCAGGTTCCTCCCCGTCCATGAATATTCATTACACAATGGGATGGGTAGAATTACCATGTACCTCAGACCAAATATTAAAAAGCAGAACCTATAGACTGGTTTAAATCAATAGAACTAAGGGTAGATATACATGCTCATGTATAGAAACTGGATGAATAAATGTATGTGGACAGACGAATTTCACATTGAAAGTGAATAAGCAGCTTTTACATGGAATCCGACATCCTTCAGTCTTCTAGGTATGATTTAGAACAGATTGTGAAACATTGACTATATAAAAAAAGTTTGTGGACACCCCTTCTAATAAGTTGTTAGTTCAGCAACACTTACTTTGAACACAATTCATACTATAAAGCATACATTTCTGAATTGTCCGTAGACAAACAGTGACAGTCGAATGGGTTGTTCTTTATCAAAAGTTAGCTTCCAACCAAGGAAGCTTCCCAACTGGTTGGTTGGGAAGTGTATTTTTCACACTAAAATGGGATTACTCTGCTGGCGCATAGCCAAGTACTGACAAGCTTTATGCACATAAACATCCATCCATCCATCCATTATCTTCAGCTTAATCCACACGGGGCCACAGGCTAGGTGATTCCCAATTGGTAACTCTGGGCGCAAGGGCACGAACAACACTAGATAGGGAACCAAACCATCATAGAACAAACACACAGTCACACTAATTAACCTAATTATACCCAATGTCTTTGGACTATGGGAGGAAACCGGAGTACCTGGAGTAAACCTACGCAGAGACAGGGGAGGACATGCAAATTTTACACAGAAAGGTTAAACCGGGACCATCTTGCTGTGAGACAGGGGTGCTACCCACCGAGCCACCGTGCTGCCCGCACATAAACATGTATCATAAAAATAACTTAGTGCCACTAGTTCTATTACTTAATTCTTAATATATATTATTTTTAGCTTGAGTAATTTCTCCTTTGGGCAGCACGGTGGCTCGGTGGGAGGCACCACTGCCTCACAACAAGAAGGTCCCAGGTTCAATCCCAGGGTGGAGTGACCTGGGTTCTTTCTGTGTGGAGTTTACATGTCCTCCCCGTGTCTGCGTGGGTTTACTCCGGGTACTCCGGTTTCCTCCCACAGTCCAAAGACATGTGTTTTAGGTTAATTTGGTGTCTCTAAACAGTGTCCCTTAGTGTGTGACTGTTTGTGTGTGCCTTGTGATGGATTGGCATCCCATCTAGGGTTGTTCCTGCCCTTTCACCCAGAGTTACTGGGTGGGTACCGGCTGGCCCGCGGCCTCGTGTGGATTAAGCAGAAGATAATGAATGAATTAATGAATATTTACTTGGATAGTCTGTGTTACGCATGGACACTCTTAGATGTTGCAATGTTATTTTTGCCAAGAAGACACGTAAAATAAAAAGTTTGTACACTTCTTAATGTTTAACACATATAAAATGCATTGCCTGATCTGGAAATGAGGGTTCATTTAAGTGGAATCATTCTCTCTTGGTTGTGTGCAGCCAGTGAGGTATGTTTATTTATGTTTATATTTCATTATTTCAGTGTGTGTTCTGTTTTGGATCCACAGTATGTGTGGTTTTGTAGCTTTCACCTGTACAAGCTTAATGATGCCCTATAGCCACACTGATCATAACATTATATAGTACAGGCATTACAGAAAAAAATGCCAGTTTAGAGGTTTGGACAAATCGCTTTGGAGAATTGCCATAGATAGCCATCTCACCCTCATTTCTTTGGAAGCATTAAAGGAGCTTGAAGTTGTCCAGGTTCATAAAGCTGGCATTTAGGAGGGCACAGGGTTGATTGACCGCCATTAGCATTTTCATTCAGGGTGTGCAGGGAGCAGATCATCATCGTGCTAATTAATACAGTTCTGTTAAGACTTACTAAATCATCATAATGAGGAAAAGATATTAAACCTGGTCTTGAAAAAGGCTTGGTCTTCATTTTCCTGGTAGGACAACAGTAACTCGATGGGTAGCACTGTTGCCTCACAGCAAGAAGGTCCCATGTTCAATAGCAGGGCGGAGCAGCCTGGGTTCTTTCTGTGTGGAGTCGGCATGTCCTTAGTGTGTGACTGTGTGTATGGGGCAGCATTGTCCACAAATAAAATAAAATAAAATAAAATCCAATGTTATTTGTATAGAGCTTATTACAATAGACATTGTCACAAAACAGCTTTACATTGTTACATAAACATTGTCACAAATTATGTTGTAATGTTCCTAATGGGCAAGTGAAATGGCGACAGTGGCACGGAAACACTAACTGAGATTAGGTTGAAGAAACCTTGAAAGGAACTAGACTCATTCATTTGGGAAATAAACATAATTAATATTATACATACATATACATAAAACAGTCAAATGAAAAGCCACATTGATGTCTGTATTCTGAATTTTCTGATCACTAAATATTTTGAAACCAACAGAACAGGTGGTTTTAAAGATTAAATGTTTATATATTAGATATAAGTTAACAGTGCTAGCACATACTCTAACCCTTTAGTCCCCAATCGCCCACCCTTCTACTGACTGGCTACCTAGCTGCCCCGTTCATACTCGTGCCATCCAACATTTGAACTCAGTCTAAGGGATAACCATTTCCATGACCAACTCTCACCTCCAAGCCACCTGAGCTGCTTAGAGTTTGCACCACTGAGGAACTAAAAATGTATTATCTACATGGTAACATAACGCTATACAACAGAAAGACATTTTAAGGAATGATATTTATGAACGAGAAAGTATAGGAACCATAAATCCACCAGTCAAACCAATAATACAATGTTTGAAAACCACTTTTCTAGGAATGATGGGCAATTTATTAAGAGTCCCTGAACAATGAGAGCTCCCATTAACCCCATTTTGCTTCAGAGCCGTAAACTATGCCATCCTTCACATATTGTACTAACTGTTTGTTTTGTATTAACAGAAATAATGTATGTCAGCCCAAGAACAGCCCAAAGTACAATTACATAATTCGACCAATGCTCTAAGGCTGGCACAGTTCGCATTCTCACTAAAGGCTAGCAAGTTCAATGAAGCCTATAAAAGTTAATAGTATAAGTGTTCCTAGCGGGCACTTGTTTTCAATACACCATATGGTGCCTGACACGACAGGAGGCATGCACAGACAGTGCACAGGTTTCCTGTTAGCATACTCTTAAGATACACTCTGATAGCATGTTGATTGTGTTAATATGTAGCCTGCAACACTGCTTTGTGATGCACTAAGTCTATGGATCATGGCCAGAGAATAAGACCATTATCGACTGAGTAATGCCGTAGTTAGGTGCCAGATCGTGCAGCCAGTGCCTTATGAACAGCATTTATCAACAGCATTCATGAACTAGTCTTGCAGTTTTATGTATGAGGTCCCTGCTGCTTTCTCATCCAAATATTCTATCTTTGACATTCCATTTTAAATGGTTTAAATGGGACATAATCTAGGAAAATTGCCAATCTAACTAAAGACAGGCATAAGCCACACTTAGTCACTCAATCACTTATACTTAGGACCAGAACAATACTGAATGAAGGTGAATAAATATGAAAATACACAGAACTGTGTAAATGCATTAAATACAATGAATGATACAACACTGTACTATTGTACTATATATACAACAACAAACTCACATGCATTTTTATATAGAGCTACTAACAGCTAGTACAATCTCACAAAAAACAAGCCAAGAGTTTCTGAGTTAAAGGCCTTGCTCAATGGCCCAACAGTGACAGCTTGTCAGTGCTGGAACTTGCGCTACGTTTGACTTACTTCAGAAATTGGAAGTGCATACTCAAAACTGCATTATAAGCTCATTTTACCGGCTGATGTGAGCAGTCATGTTGAAATGACACAATATGCTAAACTTGGGCTCAGGGTCCGTTCTCTAAGTTACCACAAAGGAATTCCTAGTTAAGGGGCTGTTTTGTTTCCAAATGCCCTACTTGGACATTGAGAATTCAGATTTCCGAGCATTATTTAAACACACCATTGAACCCTTAGCTGTTTGGTCAATCAAGGGCAATAACTCATTAGCAAGAGTGCAGTAAATATACAGAACCGTGTAAGAAAATAGAATAAATAGGAATCAACACAGAACAGTGTAAAGTGTGTAAAGTAGAAAATAAAATAAATAGGAATCAACACAGAACAGTGTAAAGTGTGTAAAGTAGAAAATAGAATAAATAGGAATCAACACAGAACAGTGTAAAGTGTATGAGCATCTGGAATAAAGCAACACAGAACAGTGTAAGAAAGCTCAATGAAATCACAATACAGCACAGTGCAACAAAGGTAAATAAATAGACAGCAACACAGCCTAGTGTAACACAGTACAAAAAGAAATCACAACACAGTGCATTGTAACAAAACAAAAAAAAAATAGAAAGCAAAATGGCAAAGGTGCAAAAGAGTTAAAAAAAAATACAAAGCACAGTGTAACAAAGTTAAATAAATACACCACAGCATAACACAACAGTACAAAAAAAGTACAAAACAAAAAATCACAACAAAGAACGTTGCTACTAAATGAAATATAAATTAAAATTACATAGCAATACAGCCCAGCATAACAAGGTAAAATAAGTACACAGCAACACAACACGGTGTTACAAAGTAAAATAAGTACACAGCAAGTTAAAAAAAATAAACAACAACACAGCATAGTGTGAGATACTATAATAAACACACAACGAAATAGCACAGTCTATGAAGCTACACTTTGATACACAACAGCACCAAGTAGCAAATTATAACAAGATATAGTAATAGAGTACAGTGCAGAAATGTTACAAAGTACAAAAATAATAACAGTAACACAGCACAGTAGGAGAACGCCAAATGCAAAACAAAAATCAGCGCAATCCATGGCTCAAATGAACGCTCAAAGCAAAGAGGTAAAATAAACATTTCAAGCCTGTCCCAGGCTCACGAGAAGCAACGCGGGTGCAGGTGACATGTCTAATTAGGCTTTCCCATATAAACGCCGTGCTGTAAGCACAAATCGGAGACATTATTCTGGCAGGCAATCACCTTCCAACCTGTCCATTAACATAAAGTGTCCTCAATTATGCACAGAAAGTGAGTTAATTAGTTCCTGAGTTAGGAAGAGGTGCCGATTGTGGTGTAATGAAAAGAGAAAGAAATAGTAACTTTGCAAAAACGGCCGTACCATGCATAGATTGCTGATGAATTTTTAGATCAATAAGATTTTTCAAAATAAACTTTGTGTTGTGAATGAATTCCCTTTTCCAGTTTCCTAAGTGCTCAGTGGATCCCAACACATTTCTGCTTCTCTGAAGATAAACACTGAAACGCAACATTATTCCCATGAAGGAGGAACAAACCATGCTTGTTTAATATAAAAGTCTATTTTCGTCCTCTGTGGATAGAGGCAGACTTGCAGTAGATTGCATCAAGTCTTCGAATGTCACTTTTTTAAAAATCGAGCAGCTTTGACAGCAGGTTGAGGATAAATTCATTTTTCCTCATGTTTTCTTTTTTTTGCCATCCCGAATAGGAAGTCAGTGAGAGAGCTTAGACCTTGGACTCCGCTATTTGACGCCGACAGAAGACATAAACGGTGCATTATGACAAAAGCAGGATTGTAAAATCAAGGTCACCTGTGTGCAGTGGAAAATGGTTGATATATTTTTGTTTCCCATAAACTGTGTTGACATGCTACCCTTTCTAATTTTTAATACAAAACCAAGCCATATGACTTTAGGTGGGGTGAGATCTTGTTGTTAAACACCATGATTTACGCTTGATGTCACTACGTGGCAGTGTTATACACAGGCATGTGGGAAGATGTTTTAATTAGGGGGCTGTCAGATGGGTGTAAAGGTCGCAGGGAGGCGGGCTGTGTGTACAAGCACATTTACACACACACACACGCATGGGCAGCATTAAATTTACTGTGCTACAGGTGCTGAATAAACAAACACTGCAGAGCAATGGTCTTACCAAAACAGTTTTACCAAAACAGTTATATCTGAACATTACACAGTGCTGGACGTGGCTTTCTTTCTGATTATGAGTTTGGCCAATATGGTGGTCTAATTTGTGGCTGAGTAATTTGTGGCTGACTTTTGTCTTTAGAGGCATAATTGGGAGAATTCTTGTCTCTTGACTCAATTTATTAAACTTCTATGGTCTTTTTACCATATACTTACCCAACTAATCAATACATTAACAAATAACGGGCGACCATTCTTGGTCGTGCCAAATCCCCAGGATCCCCATAGGGTTTAAACCTGAGCCCATAATGCAAAACCCACAGACAGACCACAACGTAAAGTAACGAAAGGACATTTATTAACATAAATCATAAGTCAGGCATAATACAAACAAAAGAGTCCCAACCAAGAGTCCAGAGTGTGCCGAGAGTCGTGAGGTCTGGGTTGGGAGCAGAGGGACTGCAAGACAGCCGGAGAGCCGGGGGTGCGTTGGGCGGCAGAGTCACGATTCCAGCCTGTGCCATCATCTGCGGGGGATCCATTGGGTGGCTGAGGTGCTGATGATCTGCAAACGGCCTGAGCGTCAAGGGTCTACAGAAAGGCTCTGGTGCTGTGAGATCCACAAGAACAGCTTTGGAGCCGGGGGTCCATGAAAGCAGCTGCTGAGCCAGGGTCCACAAAACGGCGAAGATAATAAAATAAACAAGAGCAAAAGAGCGCCTGAACCAAAAGAAAATAAAAGGCAAAAAGCAGGAATGAAAAAAGAGACGGTTTTCAAAAGCCGGGGATCCAAGGACTGCCCTTTAAGGCAGTTCCAAGGATCCAAGAGCGGCCTTTACGGCCTAGGTTCCGAGGGCGCCCTCTAGCGGTTGAGGAACCGAAGGCAACCCCTCCAGCTGCCATTCCCGGGCGTCATACAGCAGAGTTAAAAAAAAAGGATGAATCAAAACAAAACACAAAACCAAAGCGCAAACAACGGGGGAACACTGAAAACGAAGCGCGGCATACAAATGAACATTCAAACCCAATGAGCCGGCGAACACAAACGTGATCGCCAGGCTTAAATAATAAAAAATTAATTAATGAAAATGAAAACAGGTGCGTAACAAAAGAAACTAACAAATCGATCGCCGCGGTAAATAAAAACATGCGTAGCGTAAGGGAAAAGCGGAAACAGAACATTAAGGGAGCGGGCTAAAATAATAAACCGCAGCGGAAAACGAAAACGGGCTTACGGCACGAGCCTTAACACAGTGTACTAATAATAATAATAACAGAAATAACCGCCAATAAAAGCATTTTACTTAATACTTATAATCACATATAAATTGGGATTTATTTTGTCAAAATATTCACTGCATAGTGATATGGCACTAACAGAAATAGTTGCCACTGCTTTATGTTTGACTGCACGAGTTTATGAAGATAAGGAAATTAAACAGAGAAATTGCTTGCACAAAGACCTAATTTAACAGCTATTCTGCACAAACCACATTCTATCAGGGATGCAGAGTGTCACTGCTCCGTTCCTCTCGCTCCCTCTTGTTTCATTAAAAGAGATCAATTTAAATCAGATAAATATCAGAGGTGCTACTAAGGTAGGGTGCTTACAGCAACTCTCATTACTGTCTCCACAAAGGCCTGCGATTCCTATGACAATCAGAGATTTTATCTCTCCCTGCCATTTCTAAAATCCCCTTTTTTCCTCAGTTTATTTCATCAACTAATTGCCACTGTGAGATTACGGCAGACCGAAGCAATGTTTACACTCAAAGACAAACCACACACTGGCTTTCGGATCTCTGAGAATTGGATTTTTATTGCCTTCTTCTGCTTTGCGGAAGTCAATTATCTTTATTATCGGATCTACATCTGTTGAGTGTAACCACAGCACCCAGAGAGGCTTGAGGGTTCACAAAAATGATTGTGCTCTGAAATTGTCAACACCTGTTTAGACCATGCATTGATACGTAATATGTTGTGCCTGGATATACTTTGGCCAGAATATATTTGTCACGCCTGGTTAAAATTGTGTCTCAAGCGCGGGCGACTGCGTCCCGGGCGACTAGCGAGGCCAAGCCGGCAC
>JAVSBV010035585.1:0-11468 GCA_033117975.1 Parotocinclus spilosoma | reverse complement strand
TATATATATATATATATATATATATATATATATATATATATATATATATAAAATCTCCATTCAGAAACTCGTTAGTATAAGGTGACATACCTTATATTTTAATTATCATGGGTATTATCATGGTTCATTTCTTAGCCGCAGTACGTTCTTATACTGCTTACTTTTCTTAAATGTGTAAATAATTAATAGGGTTTGGCAGAAGCCCTGTGATCTCTATCCCAAACACAGGCGACGTGACGTCAGGGCAGGCAGCAGAAGGGCAGTAATTACACATAACAGTAACTTTACCGTTGCTCATCCAGCAGTGTCTCCACCAGTTACCTCGCTATGTCCTCGTATCGGATGGACGCTCTAGCGAAATTACCAAAAGTACAAAAACTTTCTCACTCTTGATTAAGCTGAGGGACATAAGAACCCGCGTCCAACGTCGGGACAGAAAATGCTGCGGAAAGATACACCATGTTGCTACCAAGAGGTATGAATGTGATCAGACACGTTGCTTGATGTTTCAGACGATTCGATGAACGTGTGGGATCCATTATGGCCAATATTAGTGATGAAATATCCGCTAAGACAATGATGAGCAGTTTAAGTCTTACATTCTGTCCGCACGGAGTCATGTGATAGCAGCTGACGGTACAGGGGGGATATGCGGCAATGCTGCTATGAATAAACGTAGACGTGCGGCATGTAGAGCATTTCTTTATCTTTTATTATGGGAAATAAGCAAATTAGCTATACTACAATGATCATACAATGGTGATGTGCATCCAAATACACAATCAAAATGTATGGATCCAATTATTGTGACTAATAGCAAAACATGCAAAAATAAACAAGTACAGTACATATAACTGCATTGTTTATCTCTTCACACAGTCCTCATGGCATTTTAAAAAGCATTTGGACTTGCTACTTCTAATTAAAATAGTTCCTCTTCTGTGTTCCTCTCTAGATCTTCATTTTCTTCCAGGAAACCTTTTGTCCTTCACTAACCCACTCTTATCTTTCTACAGAATGCCACTCAAGCTTCTCTGACTGCTTCCAATACTAACAGCAGTTTCACATCCTTCTTCTACAAAACAACACTAAACTTAGTCTTCTGCTCAGCACCAAACTAAAAACTAAAAAGTCTGTGATACAAATGTACCTTTTTCTGGAAATTGTTTCAGATTGTAGGTAATTTCTATTATTTGTAATGGGCAAAAAAAAATTTAATTTGTTGAACTCCTTCTTAAGCCCCACCTACATTTACACCATGGTCCTCACCAGGAAAAGTGGATGGAAGCAAATTGTATATTCTGTGAAAGCTCAGAACTCCATGTAGACTTGAAGTTTACTTGAAAATTTAAAGTAAAAGCTTTCTAAGCTAGGAAAGCAGAGAAGGGCCACCAATTACAATTTAAAAATATGTCGTTTCCCATGGCTTCTTGCACCGTCAACAGTAATAAATTCTGTGTAATAGATTTCTCCAAAGCATTAGTTTTTAGATTAAACAGCATACATCTAAATTAGAAGGATGAAATTGAAACATATGGACTAGAAATCAATTTACAGCCTTTACGTGATTGGATAGTGCTAAACAAACAAGGTTTTTTGTGAAAGCATCCATAGGTTTCTAAAAGTATCCATTCTTCTAGCACTAAATACTACAATATAAAACAAACAAACATCATCTTATAACTATGCGCTAAATAACTAACAATTAGTTTGCTATAGGAATCGAGCTGATTGCTGTAGATAAATATCAAGTAATGACATGAAAATGCAATTTACTGTAGATCTACAAATGCTGGCAACCATGCTAGTAACCACCTGATAAATCTACAATAAGTAAACAAAAAAAGCGAACTCGATAAAATGGTAAATCTTACCTCCTATAATGAACAGATGGAAAACAAAACCTAAGAACAGTTTCTAAATGTGAACATACAGTATTACTTATTCTGGACAACACCTGCTTTTCATGCATTTTCTTTCTTTTAGCTACTTGACCCATGTGTAGTTTGGGTAAAAAAAAAGACATGCTTTAGGTCTGTGTCTGACGTGTACCGTAATCACAAACAACCATTGATGCTGATGTGACATTCATTAACAAAAGCACAAACTTGGACTAGGGTTAGCCTGAAGGTCCAGGTTTTAAATCCCACCTCTGCCAAGCTGCCACAGTTGGGTCCCTGAGCAAGACCCTCAACCCACAATTGCTTGAATTGTAAGACTGTATCAGTTGTATCAAGTGGCTCTAGATAGCTAAATGCCGTAAATGCAGCAAGCATTTCTAATTTAACCCAAACTAACCTAATAAACATCAGATCAGGTAATTGTGTGGTCACATGATCAAAACCCGCTTTTATATCCTTGTTTTTTCTTATTTTAAACACAAACTTGAGGTGTGGTTAGAGTTGTTATCTTGCTGGAAAATTAATGACAGTCGAACTAGGCGGTCTTTAATACAACCCATTTTACTGCCTCTGTTTGTCTATGGAGTTTCCATGCCTGTATTCTTTATATAATAAACCTGTTTCAGTGAGTGTGGCCAAAATAACAAAGATCAGTAAATAAAAGGGGTGTTCAAAATCTTTTGACCATGAAGGGTATGTTAGTTCATTTCCATTCATCGTCAGGTTGAGTGTGACTAACAATTGTACGAAACAGTAACTAAACTCTACACATATACCAAGTTCTTATGTGGTAGAGGATACACACAGAAGTGAAAAAAATGAAAGAAAAAAAACATGCATATACAAATTCCGAGGTATTATATTCTCTGATCTTAAACTAAAACTTGTTCATTAGTTCAACGATGAGGAGTGTGTACGTGCACCTGCATCTTGCCAGCACAAAGGAGATGCTGCAGAGCATCGAGATGAAGTTAACCATGAAGTCTTACCAGGTTTGTACTTTGAACTCAATAAAAACGATGGTCTATTTATGCTATCTTTGCGTCAGCATTTGTACAATAACTCTGGTTAACAAGATTTTGTCTCTTGCAAAACAATACGTTGTTACACTTTCTGTATTTGTGTGTGTGCATATCCCCACTTTATATATATATATAAAACCTAAAACAACATCAGATTTTCAGAAGTTCTAAAATTACAAGAAAACCCAGATAAATAAATGAGACAAAATTATTCTGCGTGGACATTTTCTTATTAAGGAAAATGATACAGCATTACATTTGTGTATTATTTGTGTGAACCCCTAGGTTCATTTGAAGCTGAAATTAGAGTCAGGTGTTTTCAGTCAGTGGGATGACAATCACACATGAGTGGGTAAATGTTGTATTTAAACAACAGGGATCTATTAAAGTCAGATTTTCACACATTTGTGGAAGTGCATATTGGAGATTTCTGAGGAACAAAACCACCTCTAAAGAGGCTGAACTCCATAGTCCACAGTCTGAAATTTTGTGTCCAAATAGAGGAAATTCAAGACCATTGCTTCTCAGTTGACAAACAAAAATAAATCCAAAAGCAAGGCATGTAAAAGTCCATGAGGTCACAGAGGAACCCAGGGTAAGCTCTCAGCACCTAATGGGTGGTCCAGAACACTGAACAACTATGTGCATGGCAGTGAAGCAAGGAGATAGTTGCTGCTCTGCAAAAAGAACACTGCTGTCCATCATGTGGAATGTGAACAATTCAGAAGGCTATTTTAAAAATAATTTGTCAATGGTTGAGACTGAAAAGCTTTCTGGTTTAAATACAATCTGTTATGTATAGAGATAAAAGTATAAAGAATAAGATCCATATCCCACCTGTGAAACATAGTATTATGGTTTGGGACTGTTTTGCTGCATCTGGGCTAGTACATCTTACCATAATTTCTGGAAAACAGAATTATGAATTTTACCAGCAATTTTAATAAGAGACTGTATCTGAATTGATTATCAATTAAATGTGCATGCAGAAGACAGGGTGATCCTAAGTACAAAAATGGTTAAGGAAAAATACAAATTTATTTTTTGTACTAGACATCCAAGCTGTTCTGTACAGAGTAATGGCTTTTTTCCAAGCCAATGTGATTCCTGTGTTTGGATATAATCCAGACTGTTACTTCTAACTGATATGGTATATCAATAAAATTCCATCTGCTATAAGGCTATAAGTTCACAGTCAGGAATTACTTGTGCCAGAGTTTCCAAAAAACAGGACACTTCAGTGATGGGAAGTCTGGTGTTGAGAAAGCACACCAAGAAGAGGACATTATGGATACTTGTACTTTTCATAAGCCAGTTTGTAAATATTGTAAGTGTAATAATAGCCTTATTTATGAATAATAATTAATATATACATATTACTTATTATTGAAAAAATACCCTGTCAAAAACTCTTCCTAATGAAAAAATTCCACCACAGATTCACACACAGCTCAGTGTAAAAAGTCACCTATTTTAGTTTGAGGGACAAAAAAATCTACAATTTGGTTGCCCAGTGTAATCTAATGTAAAGTTTGGTTTGATTACAGATGATGCTATTGAGAGCAGTCCATTTCCAACTGCATTTAACAAAGCTTGTTTGAAGAATGTCCTCACAGCCATTCTTGTGCTTATCTACCTTCTGCTAACTACCGTGGCTGTATTTTTGGCCTATCAAACCATTTCTGACTTTTTGGACAAGCTCAACCACCCTGTAATGTCAGTGTCATACAAAGAGGTGGAAGAGTTTGCTCCCCCAGGTGGGTCAGGTACACATACTACATTTTTTGAGGTTATGTAGCTTGCACACTGTATAGTTATTTAAGATTGTTTTCATTTTTCTCAGGAATTGCACTGTACCCAGGAAAAGCTCAGCTGTTAAGCTGTCGACACCACTACCACGATCACATTCCACCTGGTTTATCAACAGGCCGGATGGAGGACAGTGACTGTGTAATACAGGAAGTCATTTATATTGACCCATACTCCAATCACACAAAAGTAAGTTTCACTAATGTCAGTACTATTATCACCAGTTATTGTCTATATCATTGGAAAACCCTCAGTTATGTACCAAAGCACGGCATAGTTTTATCTAGTTAATCCCAGTTATTACACACCTTAGTAACAAAGTATTTTGTGACAGTGTTATTCTTTAAGAATGACACACTGTCTCACTGTGTTGTACAGTTACTTTGCAACCGGCATTTAAACATGTTTCGTCATGTTTTAGGGGCAGGTCAGTTGTATGAGTAAGAAAGAGTGATGAATTGAAGTTCTAGAAGCTTTGATAAAGAAACAGCTTGAGTATCTTACAAAACTGCTTATTTACATTCTATATTATTTACTTAACATTTACTTAAAGACACATTTGTCCAAATCAGTACCAAGGATGAAGGAAAACGGATTTGAAAGTAGCTCTTCTTCAAAACACTGTGTAGACTACCAAAGTTTGGTAGTCTGGAAATACTAAAGAAAAGATAAGTCCAATCAGGTAAGGAAACACAGCGTGTGCCATCCTTCATATATCATATCTATATCAATTTTAAAAACTACATTGTTTTATTGTTTTACTCTGATTCTAGCACTCTGATGATCTAATTAGGTCAGTTACCATCAGAAGAAATGAACCTTTGGAAAGGAAGGGACATATAAATAAGTACTTTTTAATTACATTTAAAAACTTAATATTGCTTATTTTCATTTTACTGTATATATATAACAATCATTTTTAAGAGAGATGTGCTCCAAATATGTGATGTAGCCTACCAGTGTAACACCAGATCTTGTTCCGTCAGTATTCGGCTCAAATGATGCACTGCACTGCTGTGTTATTTTGCACATTTATTTATTGTCAGAAGTACTGAAGCTGGAATTTTACTTTAGAGACTGCTTGATGCTAGTATGTATATTATTTCAAATACGATTTGAGATCAAATCTGATTTGATCCGTACAGATTTTTTTAATAGATTTTTTGTGGTCTGAACCTCTTAAAACTACTATGTAATATGTCTTTTCACAGACAAATTAAACCGCGTTTGGATGTGAATTCAGATTTCAAGACATGCAAATCAGTCTGGTCAGTCAGACTGTATTTAAGATAAGCACCTAACTGAGTCTGTACTGTGGCTTTTATGACAGGGATTTAAGATAAGGTTATATATGGTTCAGACCTTGATGTGATTTGTACAACTCAACAGTTATTAATGATAGAGATTTGTGTTAACAACAAAAACATGACTAATTTTCATCATTATATAGGCTGGAGCATTGAAGAGGTGTAATGTCTAATAAAAAATAAGTATATGGTAATATGGTGGAAATAAATTATAATAAATGTGATTGAACGTTGGCCTCATATAAATCATAATCAATTGTGAAACGCAGCCTAATCAGACACATTTAGCAGATGCCATTATCCATAGCAACCTACCACTGATACAGTCTTGCAATCAAAACAATTGTGTGTTAAGGGTATCACTCAAGGACCCAACAGTGGCAGATTGGCATTAGTCCATTAACCAGTAGGCTACCACAGTCCTTTGCTTTGTCACCATTTCATCCAATCTGAATACACCAATGAAAGTGGGGAAACTCAGTCCAAAAAGGGGATTTTAGAAGACCAATTTACCCTGCATTTGGAACGTAAAGGACACCAGTCAAAGCAGATCACAAGGCAAGCTGAAATGCTGAAATAAATGCCCATTGTATCTAAACTACACATCCGATTAGTGGAATAAACTGATAGGAACCCTCAATACACTGCTAAAAATCCTCATCTGACTGAGACTGAGCTTATTGAAATACTATAGATCAATGGTCCTGGGGATCTACTCCCTGTAGAGTATCGTATTTCCCTGCTTAAAAACAGATGAACCAGCTCATAGGAAGCACAAAACAGTAGCTGGTATAAATGCATTAGCATTTTGCATTTATGCCACAATCAAAGCAATTGTGGATTAAGGGCCTTGCTCGGGGACTCAATTGTTGCCTGGTGTCAATACCTTGACCACTAGGCTACCACAGTCCTGTGTGCACAGATTGCAAGTTTCTTGACCAATTCCAATTTTCGTTTGTTAACATCTGATACTGATTTTCTGTGAGTCTGAGATTTGTAAATTACAATATAAAGATACATTTTGTTCAATATGTATTTTAATGGAAACTTCTTCTTTTGCTGAAGAAAGATAGCAGGTGCTGATGGCTAGTGTCTGGCTCTTGCTCGCTGCAACATCTTGTTTTTGTGGTTTTGTCAAATTTTTAATATTCAGCCATGTGATGCAATTTTAAACAGCTTATGAAATGCCTTGTTCAAAATGTTTACTGGAGTAGTGAAGTACGTCTATTCTGGGCACAGTCAGATATTCAGTCAATCTTTTCAGAACATGCTCTTTGCAATACATGCATAGCATAAATAAACCATGAAGGAACATGGTTTATTTATGCTATGCATGTATTGCAAAGAGCATGTTCTGAAAAGATTGACTGAATATCTGACGGTGCCCAGAATAGATGTCTACTTTCTCATTATTATTCCTGCTCCCTCATTAGTAATGTGATATATTGATAGAGTCTATTTAGTTGACTTGGTAGCACTCAAAACACAACTGAAATATAAGGTTTCCTCATCAAGACCAGCAGCAGTCTTGTAAACAATCTGGTAAGTGACTGAGCCATGTTTAAAACTCTGGAAGACATTAACTCTATTCTGAATTAAAGTTAGTAAAAGCACTATGTAGTTTATTTAAGGTTTGTGTTTGTGCCGTTGTCACCATCATGCACTGCTCAGGTGTAAATTTCAATTCAATTCAATTCAATTCAATTGAAGTGTAAATTTGACCAGAACACAGTCTGCTTTGTTCCCTCATGATTAAACATGGCTGTTATTTACTCCACAAATGCCTGTTTAAACTACAACATACACGGCACTTCAGAAATGGGATTAATTGTTATATAAAATGTCTTCTGCAGAAGCGTGCCCTGGTGGTCAAAGGTCCAACAGATGTTAGGAAGAGGGAGCTTGTATTTCTGCAATTTAATCAGAACGAAACCGAAGAGGACTTCAGTGCCATCAGTTACATGCTTTTTGCCCAGTTCAGTGATTTGGCTAAAAGGTAAAGGTAAATTACAATGTGTAGGCCTCTATTACATTGTCTGGCTTGATTATAATCTATTTTTTCAGTAAAGAAATTAAGCAGTATCTGTTCTCTATTTTCCAGCCCAGATAAACCTTCATTCATGAGAGACTGTGAAAGAAACTACTCAATGTGGACATTTTCTGGTGGTTTTCGAACCTGGGTCAAAATGTCTCTGGTTAGAACTTCTGGGAGAAGAAATGAATCGGTTGAATTTAGGCAAGAGGTAGGATGTTGTTTATTTTATCTACTTTAACACTTTGGGAACTGAGCCATTTCTCAATGTCTATCCCAACCTTCATATTTTATCTCAAGTAAATCTATTTATGACCATATAACACAAGTGCTGTGTGTCTGAGGAACCTAGCGAGGAAAGTGACTCAGCTTTGTGGTTTAATATAAAATGCATTACGTTACAAATAATAAAGACTATTTGAAACTATTTTGAAAAACTACAATATACAACCAAAAGAGAAAAACAAGCTGTATAATTAGCTTTTTTCATGTTTTCACATGTTTGGTCATGGTTGCATGGTCAGAGCTTATCAACAGAAGTCACATGGTGCACATGAGCATAGAACTCGAACAGGGCACCAGTCATTCACAGAACTGGGTAATAGTCACTGGTGTAGTGCCAGTCCCCCCTCCCTGCTTACACAATTGTGCCTGTGTGATGCCCAGCCTGGCCTGGTTTGAAAGCACTGTTGGAACTCAAACCCAGTTCACTATGACAGATTGGTATCATAGACCTCTGTGCCAGCATAATTACTTGTTAAGGTCAAGTGAAAGCACCATTTATCATATCTGTGGAATGTGGATTAGATAACAGAGATACTATTCAGGGTTTGTTTATTCTGCTTAAGAATTAAGCACTAATATGTTTTAATAGCTATTTAAACAACAGTTTCCCAACAGAAACACCAGTGAACCTGTGCGGATTAGATCTTCATTTTTTTAATGTCCAACCGGTAGGAGTAATCTAATTAATAAAATTCTTTTACAGTCTAGTGTGGTAAAGTACAATGACAGGAGGCCTCCACAAGAGCAAACAAACGAGCTTTTCTTCATTGTGTTTCAATGGCGAGATCCATTTATACAGCAAGTCAAAGACGTAAGTGAAAGATCTCTTTTATTATTACATTACAGATCATTTCAGTTGTCCTGTGAAATTGTAGATAACAGCTAGATCATTAAACTCATGTCATTATGAAGGGCAGTGTTGACACACAGTTTTTGTTTCCATACAGATTGTTACAGCAAATCCCTGGAACACCATAGCCATTCTCTGTGGAGTCCTGATGGCCCTTTTCAAAGCTGCAAACTTTGCTAAACTCAGCATTAAGTGGATGATTAAAATTCGCAAAAGACACTTAAGGTCGAAGATGAGGGAAATGAACCAAATTAGCTAAAAAAGACTGCAGTTTGATTGCCTGCCTGATTACTTGTCCTCTTACACTTGACAATTTAATGTCAACATTTTCAGTATTTCCTTGATAGGATTTTAAATGAACTGTTCATTGTTTTATCATGACTTATCTTTTAATTGTTGTGATATTTTGTCTTGATGTTTCAGAATGACTACTGACAGTTTATTAATTATTAAATAGTAATTATTTTATTTGCACAGGGATGAAACGCAGTGGCTTTGGCAATATAAAAAGACACTATACACCATGCTATACAGTGATTTCATTGTAATATTAATGATAGACACAGTGTTACCTAAAGATATATTTTGTATATGCTGCAAACTGTAAAACTGTTTTTGAACAATTTGGGAAAGGTTTTGTTTAGCTGAAGGTTTTCCATTTGCTCATTGTTTACTGTGAGTGCTACATAAAAATTTCAAGAGGGATCAATATGTACACACTAATGTAGTATGAATTATATTTATATTTTGTGCAATAATAACATTACAATTGTTAAAAAATGTACATTTCTAGCTGAAACAGTAAGCCATGTGTTATAAAGTGTTTTTTCTTGTGAATTTCTTTTTTTGTTTCTGTTTTGTTCAGTCTAGTCCAGACTAATTCTTTGACAGTCTTGGGTATTTGACATTATTTTTCAAAGATTAGTTTTTTTTATATATATATATTTTAGGATGTCTAAAAACCATATGGCAAATCAGTTTAGTCATACATTTAATATAGCAAAGTGTTTCAACACCTTTAAAATGGCTATGCTTTCAATCTATAAAATAGCAATGTCAAGACAAGTCAGAATTACTTATATGTATTTTTTCTACAATAAAACATTGTCTCAGAGCTACTCACTTAATGTACTCCTGCAAATAACTATGGAGTTGGCCAGGGGACATTAATTTGTATATACAATGGGGTCTGAGACCAGTAGTGAAAAAGCTTTTATTTTATACTCTAAAAAGTTTCAGAATATATCAATATTTGGTATGTTACCATATGACTGCATTCACTTAAGTTTCCAGTCCCAGTAGCATTTAGCAAGCTGCAGGTACTTAAGTCTGAGGTTGGATGACTGAAAACTCCTCTTCCTGGCAAGACTTCCATTATTCTGCTGACATGGAAGGAGCACATTATGAAAGTTTTGGAGACATTGTGACCCCAGGATGCTACTTGGGTAACTTGGAGGGTCATTTTCCCCCTCACTTAGCATCCTCTTTACTGGCTCCAGATCTAGTTGATAGGAACGTCTACATATTGCCATGTCTGTAGTTACAGGTCTGCACTTATCCAGAGCGACTTACAACTAATACTTGCATTTACAATCAGGATCCTTGCTTAAGATTTGAACCCTTGACAATTTGGTCCATAGTGCAGTAGTTGTTTTTATATCCATTCCCTGGCTAAATGAATGTGAACAAACTTCTTACTTAACAGAATGGTCTGTTCTTGTGTTGCTGTGGAATTCCTTAAAGAATTTGACTTCTGTGACACCTTATGTATATACCAAAACAGGACGGATAGTTGTAGCTTGAAATGTTCTAGATGCTCCAACTAAAAATATCAATATAAATAGACACAATGCACCAGTTACATTTGTTTTTTAAGAGTGTCAAGTATTGTGGTGTGTGTGTGGTTTATGAATGATTTATGACTTAGACTTACCTTTATCAGGGATAAGGATGTGTTAACATATTGCTGTTTGATGTTACCACAATCTGTTATTTTGTCACAATCACCCCTATATATTTCAAGCCATAATTAAGTCACTTCTGTTCTGAAAGGTAAAAATGATGCATGTGTTATGTGGTCTGTTGCTCTCTGCAAAGGTTGTGTTAACATGAAATATTCACATTATGTACACTACCGTTCAAAAGTTTGGGGTCACCTAGACAATTTTGTGTTTTCCCTTAAATTTCATACTTTTATTTATCAAATGAGTTGCAAAATGAATAGAAATATAGTCCAGACATTGACACGGTTAGAAATAATGT
>JAVSBV010035564.1:0-24898 GCA_033117975.1 Parotocinclus spilosoma | reverse complement strand
CTTGAAAAGGAACAGAGGGTAGAATTTACGTATAAATAAACCGACACATTTTATGATGTAGGCCGAAATTGAGCTTCTCCTCCTTGTAAGACCAGCATCCGCCACTGACCCATGAATATGTCACTTGCTACTCAATCACAATAACTGAGTTTGCATCTCATTTCAAATATAATGTTAATTATCATTTTACATATCAAATAATCAAACAATGATTTGCTTTTCTGATGATTTTGTTTAACTAAATAATATCAAATGCTTCTTTTCCTAATCGCCTCATATTCATTTTGATTCATTGAAAGAAAAAAATGCACCAGGGATAGAAAGTGGCACTTTGTCAGAATGATTAAAGGTGCGGTCTGATTAAAAACTGGGTTTTACCACAAAAGTGCATAGAATGATGACCTATAAAAAGGCTTTCCGAGGATACTTTTGGATAGTGTAACCCCTGGTAAGAGATTGTTGACAGACATGTCACTTCAGTGCACTGAAAGACATTTTGACAGTTGACAGATTTTAAGAGGGGGTGCATCAATGGACTGAGAGAAGCAGGATGGTTGTTACAATGAATTGCCATCTTGGATGTTCTGACCTAGCTGTTAGGAGGTGTTGGGAGCAGTGATTCCATGAGGTCACACATTGAACAGACTCTAAACGGCCCAGACAGACTAACAGTAGAGTATACTGGTGGTGTTGACAAGAACCAGAAGCTCCCACAGTTTGTTGTCCACTATCCAGTCACAAAGATGTACCTTACACTACACACCCCTATCTCTGCCCGGACCATTTCCAGATGTTTAGCAGAAAAAAAAACTGTTGTCACAGAATTTTTACGTGTCCTGTCATTGACTAGTCATTGTCCTCAATTTTGCATTGGAGTGACAGACTGTCTTAACTGCTAGTGTAATGGATGAGAATCTACAGGCCCAGCTGCAAAACCTGTGGGCAAATGTGCTGCAAGATACTATAAAGAACCTGCTTGCCTCCAACACCCAATCTCCCTACCCAACTTGTATCCGGTCTAGAAGCATCCTAACAGGGTCCTAAAGTCTCCTTTTAATTTGAAATTACACATAGGTCCACTGATTGGGTTTGTGATTTAGTCAATGATTATTTAAAAATTCTTTTACTGGGTTCAGGTTAGTGCTAGCCAAACAGAAGTACTCTGAAGCATCTCTGAAGGATTCACTGCTCTGTGCTCCGTATTAAAGATGGAATTGAATCACACAGTTCAAAAGCTATCAGACAGTTGAGAGGGTGTAAGGCTGTGGTATGGCACAAGCTTTTGGACGCGTCTTGGTCGCTGCTGGTGAAGTTGTGGTAGCGAGGATGCTAAATAATTTGAATAAAAAATATCAGCTATTTAAATTCATTGATGTGCATTTTGATTTGTCATGGCTACTTTCCCCTGATGCTCCCAGACAACTGTTCAAAAAGTAAACTCTATATTAAAGCCTAGATTGCTGTTCATTTTAAGGCTGTCTCAATCTTCAGACTTTAGTATCAGTATATAGAATATATTTACATATAACAAGTCTATGATTGTATCAGAAAAGTGAGCCATTTACTGAGCGAGCACTACTGCATGCATCTCAGTGGGAGAAAGATGAAAACGTTAAAGTACACTTGGGAAAGAGGTACAAGTAAAGTAAACTTGGGAAGAATGACAGTACTGGGATTTACTTTCTGCATTGAATAGACTGACGTTACTGTTTGCCTTTGTAGAGTTAGCTGCTATCATTCCGATATCAGAAGATCTCTCAATTACAATCCTTTAATAGGTAATTTTAAATTACTTATATACAAGCTACAGTATTCATTATAAAGGTTTGAAACAGAGTCATGCTGCCCAATGAGTGCCATTTACTTGCTGTAACTTAAAAAAAATAGTTTTTGAGTATATAATATAGTTAATGAGTACTGGTAATTTTACTTTATTAATACATGGTTTCTACCAATAGTGTTACCGAGTCCTGTTAGTCTTTCAGCTAAGAATCAGCAATAACCCATACTGATCTTATTAGAACATAAAGCACTTTCTAATTATTTACCCAACATGTGCATCATTAAAATAATCAAATAACATAAAATAATTTAACTAACAGGATACTACTGCTATATTGACCTTCTTAGTCTAGTTACATTCTAATCAAATATACAGAAGAAATAAGAGATAACTTATTTTTGGTCTTTTCATGGTGTCCAGATGACACAATTTCTTATTTATTTACAGTAGTTGTATTAATTATATTAATTATTTATACATGTAATGTCCTGGAGATGGAAAGGCACCCTTTTTGCGGAGTAGCTCACGTGCTACCACAGCTTCAGACTCTTATGTAAATTTAATACTTATGTAAATTGCTAATACCGTCAGCAATTTAATTATATGAATTATGTATGTAAACAATAAATATAAATATTAAGCAACAAGAGAATGATTGAAACAAACTGATAATGCACTGCTGCATGCGACTCAGTGGGAAAATATGAACTGGTGTCAAGACGCTTTGCATTTGTACCCTGAGAAAGTTGTGAAAGAAGGATGCCTTCAAATTTAACTGGCCCATTAATCTCTGAAATGGTTTTCCATGCTTGCTTGAACATTCACTTCTCCTTTTGTCTGCATTCTGTGTTGTGCAGAATGGTATGGTTAGGGGTGAAAGCCTTGTTTTTGTGTATGCATGCAGTATGCGATCTGTTTTTGGAATAATCTAGAAACCCATTTGGACCTTATTTCAGATTCTCAGATTCTCAGAGTGGAGATTCACATTGATATCTGAAAGAATAATCGGATTATGCCAATTTAGAGTCTATGGCGTTCTCCTTGCTTACTTGTTGACAGTGTTATTTTCATTATCGCTCAGTCCATTGTTATCCGTGTGTGTAAACCTGACACATTCACAACATCCATTCAATGGACATCATTGAAAAGGAGAACTAGATGCACTTTTGTTAGAAATGGTTAGTAAGTACAGTATTTGTACAACGTCACGCCTTTTAGTATGCAAACCGTGCCTGACAATTTCTGGTGTCTTAAGCAGAGGGAATTGTTAGAATGGAGTGGCAATCTGTGAAGCATATCTGAATGTTGCAATCTTTGGAGCCACCTGGGAGGAACATCTCTAAACGCTATGCACCATGATTCATTACTGACGCTTAACTTTCCCTGGAGTGTGTTTCGGAAAGCTGTTTCACATTCGAGTATAATAACTGTAAAGGGGCTAAGTTGCTCTGATTATGGAGTTCTGCACAACAAACGCAAAACACAAACCTTCTAGGAACGGCCAGATTATCATGACTTCTTTAAATACTTTGCAGTTGTTGTACGTCTTTTAAGTGATCTTAGCTCAACAAAATGTTGGTCTAATTGACGTGAAAGTGTATCTAGATTAGCTCTGCAGCATGCCCTATACAGTGGAATCTCTGAACTTAATTGGTTCCCTAAGTCCGTTTGAAGTCCCTCGTGTGAAATATAAAGACATAAAAGAAGTGCAAATAAAGTAAAACTTTATAATGACCAAGGTAAATTTTCTGCATGTTTAGTGAATTTTTGAAGAATTTTCAGCTGGTCTTATCACTTGGACAGACGAGATGGAGGGCATGTCTGAAATCCCACCCATAAACTGATAAACATATACGTATATACAAAGACATATACATAATGTAATTATAAAACAATATAACATACATAATACCATTATAGTCACACTCTACTTTTTCTTTTGGGTTTTTACAGCGATTGGGAGACCGTTTCGCACCACTGTGTGTTCTGTTTAGTGATCGAATAGTTTGAGTAAAAAGGTGTTACAATTCCGAGGTTCCTCTGTACTTGTGCTGTACTTTAACAGAGCATAAAGAGAGTGAATTATCACAAGTACTTTTTGGACCTTTGTATTGTACTTTCAGCCTGACGCACACAGCAGTTGTCATTTTATAATTGTTTTGTTGACCCATCTGGAGTTCCGGTGTTTTTAATCACAAAGACAGTGGTTGTCTTTACATGTACAAATGCTCAAGTCAGACAACCATACAAGGACAGAAATAACAAACGATCCTAGGTGATCCTATTAAGAAACTGTCCGCTGTGACTGGTGGAGATGAGAGCCAAGAAAAGAATTAAAACGAAACAGATTCCATTTGTCCTACCACCAGATACACTGCACTGCCTTTGTAGTTAGCAGTGCTAATTCTGGTATTGTAACTTTTCTCTTTATAGAGGCATCTGTCAACAGTAGGGTGTCAGTGAAAAAGGAATTACATTTTCACCCCCCAAATCAATTTTAGAAGTTTTATTGCAGAACAATACCTTTATCAGTGGTTTAATCACCGTAATTGTGTCTGTTAAATAGGTGCAAATTAAACTGTTTGTACTACAGTGGATTATCGCCCTGTCTGGAATTGTTCATGCTTTGTACCCTGTGTGCCCAGTTTTCCTCTGACCCTGACCAGGGACTAAGCTGTTAAAAGAATAAATAAATTAATAAATAAAGGGAATGTCTTAACACACTACCTATCATCCCGGCAATGTTTTTCCTCACACTCTGAAAAAGATTATCAATCAGAATCACGATTAACTTGTTTACTCAATTATGACTAATGAGCAAGGATTGCATTGTAAATATGTTCAACTATTAAAGCTGGGGCAATTTGTTTCTAACAAAAGATTTAAAAGCATTTTTTGGTGATTTTAAAATCCCAGGAGAAGAAAACACACACATTTATGGTTACAATATTACTGGCTATTTACCAAATGTTTGGTCCATTTGAAATCAAAGCACACATCACTTAAACTGAAAATATCTTATAAAAGTTTTATAAAAATGGTACATTTTAGTTTTAATGTAAAAAGCAAGTTCCCTACACAGTAGATAACTAAAAATTAGGGTCGAATATAAAATATCCCCTAACTTTTGTGAGTAGTTTATTTATATTGAAACATTTTTTTTCCAAACATATTATTATTTAGATTATTTGATCATATTAATTTAATTTTCCAACAGTTTATATAATGCCACGTGAAACGCAGAAAATCAATTGTAAACAAATCTTTTAAATATTTCCATGAGCAATTTTTATTTGAGTTGTAAACGCACTGAGCTCCGCCGTAACTATGGGAGCCATAGCCTTCACCCTACAGTAGGAAATGGCTTCTGTTATTTCTTCCATCTTCCTGAATCCTTTTCATATTGTGTAGTGTTTGTAAATTAGATTGCATACCAAATGTTGAAAGAGATTGGCGCATGAAACCTTTTCCACATTTACATCGGACAAAATCCAACCCAATGACAGTCACAGCATTTTTCTTTGTTATAAACAGCTCTGTGTTTTTCTCCTCTATGTCAGTGACTGGACAGTCACAAGTCACATGACTACATACAGGGCAGGATGTTTTTAATGCGGCAGTGCATAAACATGCACACTGGGGAAGGTATGAACAGAATGAACAACAACAAACATATTAACAGAATTTAACAAAGTCCAAAATAAATGATGTGGGCAAAATGACATCTGTTAAGTGTTCTTCGATAGATCATCCCTACTCTGGAGTATTTCTTTATTCATTCATAATTCATTTTTTAAAGGTTAATTATTTGTTTTATGTTGCATCAGCATCAAAGGCTGTTTGTGTCAATATCAAGCTTATAAAGATACTAGCCAAACATATTTCCACTGGGGAAACCGTGGAATGACAATTACCTAATGCCTTTGGAATGTTAGACGTGAGAAGAGAAACCCCATGTGAACATGAGGAGAACATGCAAACTCCAGTTTCAAACTGGGTATCTCTGGATTTTTAAACTGCTACAAATTTATGTGTAGAAAAAATGACACTGATCCACCTTTTAGTCAAGCAATAGCATGAAGGGATTTTGTACTAGTGATAGAGAATCTTATATGGAACACTTTGGATACGTTCACATTACCAGGCTGAAGTGACTCCATTCAGATTTTCTGCCTTAATGTGGCTCCGATCTGATTATTTTCAGGGCTGTGTCAACGAGTCAAATCCGATCTTTTCAAAACAGATTTGATTTACTTTTATATGTGGTCCGTGGAAATGTGCCTTGAATGAGAATGGTCAGATTTTCGGCGGTCGGATTTCATTAGTCTTTTTGCCTGTACATGGCCTTTATGTGCTCGGTGCGACAAAATAGAGAGAAAGAAGAAGAAGAAAGTTGGTGATTTGCTTGATATCTGGGGAAATGAATCAGTTTTCTGGAAGGACCTAAAATAGAGTTGTATTTGAAACAATTGTCAAATAAATGGCAAACCGCAGACACAAATGAATGTTTCTACAATGCCAAAGAAAAATAAAGAATCTCAAAGCTAAGGAGGCAAAAGACTCAACGTAGCAGTTGGCTGGCCTTTTTTCACCTTCTAGACCAGAGTATGTTCATCAGGCAAAATGTTTTCTGTTCCACATATGAACTGCTATCTGCTAAATGCCATAAATGCTATCGCATCCATTACACCTTTATACACGGAGTAGTCTGGGACGGCGTCTTTTGTTGTCGGTGAAGAAGGTGACATGTATTTATGTACCAACGTGCACATGCGAGACATTTCAGGGACAGATTCGTTCACATTACAGACAAATGCAGGTCACTTACATTTGTGAATGTGAAGAGTTATGAAAGCCAAATCCGATCTGAGCAAAAAATCTGATTGAGCAATGTGGCTTGTAATGTGAATGTAGCATTTGCGACCTTCTGTGTGAAACATTTTGTTTGCATCAGTTTTTAATACATGTTGACCAGGTTCCAATAAATATATACAAATAATAAGACTGAGAATGTGCATGAATTTATTAACAAGTGACCTTTGAAACAGGATAGGTGCCCTGAGACTGAGAATGAATCATGGCAATAAAAAAGAATGCAAAGAGGCTATGGTGAGACCTTAGATGAGAATGTTATTATTATTCTCCCCTGCTTTTTGCCCAATATACAAGTTTCCACCCATCCTATTCCATAAATATATGCAGTCATTTTATGCAAAAAATAGTTTGCATTTCCCTTTTTATTGAATACATTTTATACATTTAGAATTGCCTAAATGGATTATTATATTAATAATATAAGATACTCTTCTGTGTCTCAGACCATAGGCTGATTCAGGATTCAAACATGGTAGACCTCATTTGGTAAGGACTCAGTTTTGTTTTCTGAAATGGAATATACAAATTAAAATTTGATTTATGACTCTGCTCTGTTTATGGGGGGAATACAGCTAGTTTTACTTAGCTAAAGCCAAAACATTTTCATGCTCCATAAGCATCCTGAGGTAATTGATGTTTCACAAGACTTCAGAGGTTAGATTTAAGCGTAGATGTTCTATATCATTCCAAATGAGTTCTTTCCAGTTGCAGATTCTGTATTAACTTATATCACACAAAACTCTACAGGTTACAGAAAATCTATAATGGGCTGCATGATAGGGGCAACATTTGGTGTCAGTAGTACAAAAACATACAACAAGCTATGATTTCTGTCTAAGAATAATTAACACATATTTTAAGATTTTCTTGTATCTCATAACAAGAAGATAGAAAGTTTAGGGTGAATAAAAAGCTGAGTATTAAATCAGCTTGTTTGACAACCATTGTGGGCTCAGTAATGAAAGTGATTTCACATTACTGTACACATATTTACAGTGCAATGCATTTGGAAAGGCTTCAGACCCTTTTGTTTTTTAAGCATTGTGTTATGTTGAGAAGTTGTGAAAATTGTGCAGGGACGTAAGAATGGACACTTGAAATGTAGCTCTGAAGGCCTCCCATTTCTCTTTATTGTCATTGAGATGTTTATGTACCTTGAAACCCACCAGTGGTAAATTCAATTGATTGGACATGATGTGGTAAGACACACACCTGTCTGTATAAGGTCAAACAATCCATATCAAAGCAAAACCCAAGCCATGAGGAAAAACAGAAGTGCCTGTAGAGCTCAGAGACAGGATTCTGACAAATATGGAGAAGGCTACAAAAATCTGCTGCACTCAAAACTCCCAAAAGCACAGTGGCCTTCATTATTTTGAACACAAAGGTGGAACAACTTGGACACTTCCGATAGCAGGCCGCCCCACCAAACTAAGTATTCATGAAAGAAGACATTTGGTAGGAGAGGTGGCCAAGAACCATTGATCATTCTGACTGAGCTCCAAAGATCCTGTGTCCAGAAGGTCAGCCATCATTTCAGCACTTCACCAATCTGGGTTTTATGGCAGAGTGGCCAGACAAAAGCCTCTCCTCAGAAAAAGACAAAAGACACCCAAAGAGTCTGCAGAAAAAGCACCTAAAGGACTCTCAGACTGAGAAACAAGATTATATGGATTGATAAACCCAAGATTGAATAATCTAAGCCTCATGACTGGAGGGAACCTCTGCTCATCACCTGCCTGATACCATCCCTACAGTGAGACATGGTGGTGGCAGCATCATGCTGTGTCAGTGTTTTTTAACAGCTGGTACAATAAGAATGGTCAGAATTGAGGGAAACCTGAACTGGTTAAAGTACATATACATAGTAATTAATGAAAACCTGATCAAGAATACTCAAACCTAAACATACAGTCAAGAGTGGCTTAAGGGCAATTCTGTGAATGTCTTTTAGTGGCCCAGTCAGATCTCTGACTTGGACTCAATCGAAACTTTCTGGAGAGAACTGACCAGACCTAACCTCTGGCTGTTCCCCAGTGATACCCATCCAACCTAAGCTTGAGAGTTTTTTTTAATTCCCAAATCCAAATAGGCAAACATTGTGGCATCATACTGAAGAAGACTGGAGGCTGTAATCTCTTCTAAAGGGGTTTTAACCAGGGTCTGAATACCGATGTAATTTCAATATTGTATTTTATCTTTTCCTTTTAAATAAATTAGCAACAACAAAAAAACCCTACAATTGAAAACTGTTTTTACTTTTCACACCATTATGGGGTATTAAGTGCGGAATAATGGGGAAAACTTTTGTCAAAAATTTTGACACATTACAAAATGTGTCAAAAGCTAAAGGGTTTCAAGACTTTAAGAATGCACTTTATGTATAAAGAGATGAAATCTGTTTCATCCTGGCAACTGATTCACCATTTTACATCCCTCCAGGTTCCTAATGTGGTCTTTTGATGCCAGTATCTTTAAATGAATCCTCATAGAATGTGCCAAGTTAACATGACTAGTTCAAATCCTTCCTATAACTCAGCTGCATAAACTGTTTTCTGTAAGTTTAATGTAAGCGATGTGGCTTGACAGAGACATTTAAACCTGTTACTGACAAAGTTCTTCGCCATAGCTTTTACAACGTGAATGAAAAGTAATCTCGAGGTGTCTGAGTGTTAAGGTCAAGCTCAATCACTAAAGCGATTTACATGCTTTTCAGTCTATTCAAGCTGGAATAATAAGGACTTGTGGTTATATTTGAAATGCGCTACGTATGCGGTGGATGTGATGACTGAACCCAGGAAGACTGACTCTGTGCATAAAGGGGAGGTGGCACGGGAATATCTTTCTACCTTATTTTCTACCTTAGTCATAAACGATTAAAAAGGTGAACTCGATTATAGGAAGTCGCCAGCAAATTTCTATCAGTAAATAGTTTAATAGAAGATTATATGATGTGGCGAGAAATCTCATATACTAAGAGCTTGTGTGGGCTCAACATCCAATTGAAACTTCCAATGAAAGTGGAATCTAATTCAACAGGTGGAGTCAGGTGTGGTTCAGGGACGTGCTTAATGACCCCACACTCGAAATTTGAACTCACAACCTTCTGATTAATAGTTTGAATAACAGTCTGATTAAATGTCTTAACCGTTTCATTGACTAGGAAGCTCAAGCAAGGCCGTCATGTTGGCAAGGCGACATCCTATGACAGTCCAGTACCAGTCATAGAGCTTTACAGTCATACTATGGGTCAGTTAGGGTAACTTTTTGGCCGTGACTTTTTAAAGACACAAATAATACATTTGATTTCAAATATGGATCGCACTGCACTATTTCTTTGGAAAATCTCATTCTGACTTCTCCATTTTAACCTTCCCTCCAAGAGCTGACATGCTGGGCTCATCACATAATGTGATTTTGATCTCTGCTGCGTATTCTCAGATTTACATCCAGTCTGAGTTTCGAACGGTGCCTGAGGCTGTAATCTAGGGCTCTCTGTTTGTAGCTCACATCTTCATCACAGTGAAGAGAGAGTGAGTGACAGAAGAGCCTCATAGGCAGTAGATTTTGATTACAGCAAGAAAGCCTCCCTGGGGGAAAGCAGCATGACGAGAGGCACTACACCAGGTCTATTTATACGAGTGAATGTAAAAAAAAAAAAAGAAAAAAGAAAGAGAAAGAGGGCTGAGATATGGAAGAGAGCTCCTCAAGGCTGCATGTGTACCTCTGTGCACATGGCTTTAATTAACCAAAGCCCAACAAAAACAGTGGGAGTTCCTCTCCAGAGACCAATATATAGGGCTGAAGGGAGAATGGCTCCTATCCACCATGTTACGGTCCTACCCACTCGACATTTTAATTTACGTATTATTACCTGGACTCTTTTCTCTTTCTCTATAATGATATTGCACTGCCACTGCACTTTGGTATTACATTCACTCTCTATATATCTGATTAGTCAGCTCAAGCACCCATCATCTTTACAGGAATTTGTTTTCACATTTACACTGTCAGCTCTGACTTTCTCCCAAAAACTCAGCCAGTGTCTCTGGTCCTTCTTAATCTCTGGGTATTTAATCATAGTTAATTGTCCCACATCATTACCATTACCATGGAGGAAATGGTCCTAGAAAAATTGACTGAAAAGCACTAATGGTAACATACAGTGGGTATGGAAATATTTAGACCATTTAAATTTTTTTCACTCTTTGTGAAAAAAACCAGACATGTAAAAATGTCTCCAGTTCCGTCAGATTGGATGGTGAACGTTGGTAGACAGCCATTTTCAGGTCTCTCCAGAGATGCTCAGTTGGGTTTAGGTCAGGGCTCTGGCCGGGCCAGTCAAGAATGGTTACAGCGCTGTTCTGAAACCACTGCTTTGTTATTTTAACTCTGTGGTTAGGGTCATTGTCTTGTTGGAAGTTAAACCTTTGGCCCAGTCTAAGGTCCTGAGCACTCGGGAAGACGTTTTCTTCAAGGATATGTCTGTACTTGGCCGCATTCACCAGTCACCCTGTCCCTGCAGCTTAAAAACACCCCCACAGCATGATGCTACCACCACCATCACTGTTGGGATTGTATAGGGCATATACCGCTTAGAATTAACGTTGAAAAGTTTGAGCTTCGTCTCATTGGACCAGAGAATTTATTTATCATAGACTGGGAGTTTTTCATGTGTTTTTTGGCAAACTCGGTTTTCAGCTCCGTCGGGCAACTCTGCCATAAAGCTACAGTGACTTTGTGTTACTTTCTCCCATCTTCCTACTGCATCTCTGGAGGTCAGCCACAGTGATCTTTGGGTTCTTCTTTACCTCTGTCATCAAGGCTCTTCTCCCATGATTGGTCAGGTATAGGAAGAGTTCTGGTCATCCCAAACTTCTTATATTTAAGGATTATGGAGGCCATTATGGATATTTTTTGTAACCTTGGCAGGATTTGTGCTTTGCCATAATTCTGTCTCTGAGCTCCTTGGGCAGTTCCTTCAATCTCATGATTCTCATTTGTATTGACATGCACTATGAGCTGTGAGGTCTTATATAGACAGGTGTGTGCCTTTTTTAAACAAGTCCAATCAGTTATATTAAAACACATCTGGACAGTGAAGGAGTAGAAACATCTCAAGAAGGAATAATTGGTCTAAATATAGAACATCTGTGTGTTCTCGAACAAGTTCATCCACTCCCTTTACACTTGGTCCTTTTAAATATCTGGTTTGCATCCTTATATCCTTATAAGGCTTTAACCACTTCATGGTTGTTTGCATCTCCAGTCGGTTGACTTGAAAATCTGATCTATATATATATATATATATATATATATATATATATATACACACACGCACACACGCACACACACACATATATATATATATATATATATATATACACACGCAAACACACACACACACATACATACATACATACACATACATACACATTATAAATTGCCTCTAGTTATGAGTGAGCATGTGACACCCATGCAATAGACAGCAGTGTGCCTGTCTAGGCTTTATTTTTGCCTTGCACCCAATGTTTCTGAGATAAGCCCTAGACCCACTTTGATCAGGACAAGCCTTTAGGAGATGTCTGTAAAAAGGGTAAACCCACTTATTTTTCAACTCATATTTTTTTTTAAGAAAACTAAATTTCACTGAATGTGTGAGGCAGGTAATAGAAGGCTCTGCTACTGTCTACATTAATAACTCATCAGAGATCTTTTCTCATGCTGCAGAATTACAGGATTCCTCATGTTCCTAAAATTTCTGAGTGATAGATAACCCTTGTCATCATTTAATAATAACCGAATTAAGTACACACACATGCCTAGGATGGACTGCCACCCTATCTAGAGTCGTTCCTCTCATGACCCTGTCCAGGATCCAACAGATAAGACAGTGATTTAATAAATTAAATAGAACAAAATAAGTCATTTCTTACTTGTGAGGTTCTCAATGTAATATGTGTACAAGGAACTTAACACTTTTCTGGGCCTTTTACTGCTAACGCAGCTTGTTTGTTTATATATCGCCCTCCTATTTAATGCTAAATTTCTATTGATTTTATAAGTACAACCACTTACTATATTGTTCTGGTAACATAACATTCTCAGCCAATTAGATTTTTAATTAGCACAAGTTGGACAATGTTTTTTTTTTTTCTGCACTTCTGAGGATTGATATTATTGTAGATCGTACTATCTTTAAAAAACAAAACAAAAAAAAACAGTGGACTTTTGTTCACTGATTTAATAGTTTGTAATCTTTAATGTGAGTCTGTTTGTATGATAGACTGCATATGTCTACAATACAAATATTCATTATTACTAAAATCTTTAAGAGCTTTCAAAAAACACAATTATTGATTGACTGCACATACTGAATGCCAAGCCTGGAAATGGCTCTCTTTCCAGAGAAGCTTGAAATAACCTGCTGTGTGTAATTTAGTGCCCGGTATTAAGAAAAACCCATTATGTGGGTTATCTGCTTTCCAGGTGCTGCATGTTCTGAGATGGCTGTCCTCCTCTATCTTGCCTCATTCCTCGTGCTGGTTCTGGTCCTGTTATCTGTGCCCTGCTCTAGCTGCCCCTCTGGCTGCCGCTGCTACAGTTTAACAGTGGAGTGTGGCTCCATCGGCCTCAAAGAGATACCACGCGACATTGCTCATGTGACACAGGTCAGTAAAGATGACATCCTTAAAACTGCTATTGGTTTCCCAGAAACGCTATTATCATCAGTTTAGCAATATTATTTTTTTATATAGGTTCAGGGATGATCCCTGGAACACAGCATTTACATAATTTACCAGACGCCCTTATACAGTGACTTACAGTTGATAGTCTTATTATGCAAGCAATTTTTGGTTAAGAGTCTTGCTCAAGGACCCAACAGTGGCAACGTAGCAGAGGTGGGATTTGAACCCTGGAACATCAGGTTCCAAATCCAGTACCTTAACTGCCAGGCCACCGCAGTTCACAACAAAATGACTTATAGCTATTAGAAATGCTCTGATCTGAAAATGTGTATAGTTATTGGATCCCATTAGACAAATGTCAACAGTGATTCAGTAATTTTACAATCCACTGACACAGTGCGCTCGTTACTATTAGAGAATGTACATGGTCACGTGTAAGTAAAGGCAGGACTGGATAGGGGCAGCAAATCAGAAGGCAGATCAACTCAGCCCAGCTATCATTAATAATTCACACTTCATAGTCGTTTGCATTTACAGTCAGTCAGCATGAAAATCTGATTTCTGTATTCCATATAATATGTACATCTGCTCCTAATACTATTCCACGTTGCTTACAGTGCAAAAACTGGTTGCTGAAACATAGGTTGTGATTTTACATGATCATTTTAATTTTCTTAAGCACAGACACAGTCGGTTTTTGTTTAGAAGTAGACAGCTGTTAAAAAGATTTATACAGTAGTGACCCTGATTGTGGCCATAATGAGCGTCGCTACTGTTTGGTTTCTGTGTGCAGTTTGTGGTTTTGTTTAGCAAGGGGCACCTTAGAATTGCATATATAGGTAGTCCCCGATTTATGATGGTGATACATTCTGACAAATCCATCATAAGTCGCTGTGATGCCATGCGATGGACAGTCTGCCTGCTTAGGGTTTATTCTTGGATTGCACCCAATGTGTCTGAGCCCTAGACCCACTCTGATCAAGACAAGCATTTATGAGATGTCTGAAAATAAATAAATATAAAAACCACTTATTTATATTATACAACTTTTACTTTTCTGGAAAACTGAATTTATATTTTATGCCTCCAGCTAGGCACCGACTCTGCTTGTATAAACCACTTGTTTATATGTAAAAGATTATTATTTTGGATTTTACCTCACTACCTTTTGAGGGATTTGCTTAATAGTAATGTCAGTATTTAACATAAATAGACTTGCTACATAATCCACACAAGGTACCGATGAAAAATGTCAACATTTAAAACACACTTTTACCAGTGGTCTCAGCAAAATCAGTAACCATCAGTAACTTAGACTGGGAATCATGCTTTGGATTTAAGACTGAAAAAATCTCAAGAGCCTCCATAAACTCTTGTTAACAGCATTTCCAAGATTCAAAATGACAATGGATAATGTAATTGAGCCCAATGTATTGCTTGTAGGGTGCTGTACCACTGTAACGCTACAAAGCTAAGCTGATGTTTATACATAGCCTAACCACAAAGGGAACTCTACAGCCCCAGAGTTTCTGAATACATTGTATGTGCCTATAGGATGGGTATTGAGTCTGAATATTGAGCAGAAGCCCCAGCACTTGCATGAGCCCCTTTACCGTCAGTGGCTAGGACTGTACCTTGCATGATTATACAGTTGTAGGTCATGCTGGATAAAGCTCTCTACCAAATGATATATAAACGGTGATCAGGGCTTCATTTCTCTATCTTATCTATTCTCCTCATGCACATTGTTCCCTTACTTCTTCTGTATCTGTAGTTAGTTCTTCAGATTAATGCCTAGCATTGTTCTTTGTTCTTGTCCTGCTCAAATAGCAGAGCTTGATTGCAGTTCTTTCAAGATTGGATTTAAAAGTGCGGATGGTGACAGAATACAGAATAAAGAAATTATCTTACACAGCATGGATATATTACAGTTAGCATTAAACTAAAACAAGGAGCCGTGATGTGTGAGAAATGAATCAGTACATTTAATTTGCAAGGATTGGCGTACGGCTCATTGGTAATCAGACTGAACAAGACTGATGTTCCTTCTGTAATGCGGAATCAGGGTGTCTTTGTTTAATATCTGATTTAATATCTCATTAAAGAATGCTGGCAATCTCTTCAATAGCAGAGACAACCATCTCATTCATGGTATGGATCCACTTGAAGCCTTCCAGCTCCTGTTATCACAAAGACTCATCCGCCTGTACGATGACAGACCGAGTTCCTGTCTCTATACATCGAGTGCATAATTAACACCGCGGCATCCTTTGCATATTCATGAGCTTCTTTACTTAGATTCCTCAATTAACCCTAGTAACCCGTGCAATGCACACGAGCTACGTTTAATCACTGCGGAAGTGACGGGACAATGACAGTGCATGAGCACTCGAGTGAAATCAAGCGTTATGATGTTGAATGGTGCTACTAAATCACAAGAATGCTGACAGCCCCAGACAAGCACAACACACAAAACTTCCTCATGCCTGATCTGTCAACTGCCAACTGAACTGTTTAAAAGTGCCCACAATGTATAAATTCTGATGAAGCATTCATTAAAATGGACTCAGAGCATAAAGCTGTGCACTGATCCAGCTCATGCTCAGGAAAAAGATTTTTTTTTCCATGATAAATGATCTTCTTGAGAGCTTCTTATTGTGCCACTAAAGTGTATTCCAGTGAAAGAGGAACATTTAGAAGTTAAAAAACAATCTTAAATGTGCCTTTTACCACAGGGGCTTTAAACTGACGAACTGGATAGCAACTATTATTATTCTATTTTTGAAGTCTAAAAATACAGGACAAAATAATTATGCTTATTTCTTATTACTATGAATTTTAAAAATACCAAAGTTGTAATCTTGACTTAATATGATATATTTAAAGCTTCTGTGCTGCATCTTAATTTACAACAGTTTGAGCTGTTAACAATTCAGACTGTCCTACTCTGGTTTGGCCCAGAGGGCATGACATCCATGATTTCCAAAAGCAATTTTGAAATGTGCACTTTTCAGACCACAGGACACTTTTTCAATCTGCATCAGTCCATCTCAGATGAGCTCAGGCTCAGAGAAGCAGGCAGTGTTTCTGGGTGTTGGTGATATATGGATTTCTCTTTGCATGGTAGAGCTTTAACTTGCATTTGTAGATGGAGAAATAAACTGTGTTCACTGATAGTGGTTTTCTGAAGGGTTTCTGTCCCCATGTGCTAATATCTGTTACAAAATGATGCAGTGCCGCCTGAGGGATCGAACGGGCATATTTATGTTTATGTTTCAGACATTTCCTAAAGGCTTGTCTTGATCAGAGTATTTATGTTTTACACAATGTCCCAACTTCACTGGATTTGGGGTTGTACCTGACATGTTTTAAATGTGCAGGATTCTGCATAAATGTTTTAAAGAAAATGTTCAGCTTGAAACTGTACAACCTAAATGTGAATTTTTTGTATTTTACTGAATAGAATTGAAATGTGGTTGTTTAAAAATACAACTGTTTTTAATACAATTTTCTAGATAATTCAGGAATAAAAGTTTTGGAAAGGCAGACCGGCCCTTAGGTATTTTGAAATGGTCCAATCTGGACAACCGTTGGACTATAGTACTACTGTCTATTTCATTTTGGAAACAGACTTTACTTAAAGTGACACATTATGAAATAAATCATAATATACATTTTGCTGCAGTCATCCTAGTGCCTTCATTATTACAACAGTAATTCCTTATAATCCATCTTTTTTAACCCCAAAACTTAAAGCAAACCTTTAATTAGAGCAAACAGTCTGACACCCTTGGAGATGTAAACTGTGCGCATGCCTTTTTATATCTTAATGGACCTCCCATAAAATGCCCTTGAACGGTTGTACACGGTGACATTGTTATTTTATTAAATTTCCAGTATCTAGTATTCAATTTACAAAATCTAATATATAACACAGCTATACCAAGCTATAAGTGTGTTGGACTCACACGGGAAAGATAAACATAAGGCAGCAAGCAAGTTAACAAACCCAAGAGCTCCCAACATGTCAGGATAATAACAATGGTTATAAATGAAAACCACCCCAGAGTGGATGTGAAGAAACCAACTGGCAAGGGACGCGTGAATAACCGCACACAACGCGGGAATCCAAATCACAAAGGTAGGCACGCGCTGAGCACACTGTTCACAGAACAAAAGCACGGAGTGTGCTTAATACAAAACTAGGGTGCACAGCGTGAGGCTCAAGTTCAAAGGAGGACTTTTAGCAAACAAAATAGACAGAGCAGGGGTATAAGATCAAGACAATGCACTGGGCATCAAAACTGAATACAGAATGGGTTATGAAAGACAAGACTGCCAGCACAAATTATTTCAAAGGAATACTGAGGTAATAAGGCCGACCTATGTGCCTCAATGATGGTTTCAGCCTGAGTAAAGGCTATACATGGAAGCCATCTTAAGTACATGTGATTTTTAAAACCAAATGTCATTTTTGACAACCAGCTATTTGTAAGCACATTAGGAACTCTTAAGACCCAAAAAAGTTGAGGTCATTGTACTTATCTAATTTTACCCACTTTTACAGACTATCTTCCTTCAGGATAACTCCATTGGACAGATCCACGCAGAGAATTTGGTAGGTTTGTCTCGCCTGCATTACCTGTACCTGCAGAACAATAGCATCTCAGCTCTGGAGGCCAGCACCTTCTTAAGTCTGGGCCACCTGCTGGAGCTGGCGCTTAATGGCAACCGCCTTCACCTGATCTCCGCCGATGCCTTCCGTGGTCTTGAGCACTTGCGCATCCTTTATCTCTCGGGGAACCATATTACCCGGCTTGAGGACTACACATTCCGTGGACTGCAGGTGTGTACACTGTCAATCCAGGTGCTGGTTACAAACAAGGCTTAATGCTAGGGATGCACCGATTCAAATTTTTTTCAGTTCTGATATGATACATAAACTTAACATATCGGTCGATAACCCAATATCGAACCAAAACCACTGAATTAATAAACCATACAGCTCACCATGTGGGAGAGACTTAAGGTATCCATATTGAATTAAACATTTCTTTATTTACTTTGTACAACAAAATATAACAAATTAACATAGATATAAATGTCCTAAATTGCTATTTATTTTGTATTAAAATAATAAAGAATATACTGCAATGTTGCATTTTGCAGTGCCACTACCCCACATTTGTTTTACAGATTTTGTTTGCACATTTCCATTGAACTTGTTGGTGTAACTGATGTATGGTATAGCAGGTATCGTCACATTTGATTAAATAGATTAAATGGTCCCATGGATTGGCTTAATTTTCTGATATCTTCTCCAGCCAATTGTGTTAAAACTGAAACCGATATCCAATCAGTGCATCTCTACCTAATACTGGAAAGAAGCAATAACTTTGAGGGCTTTTGTTTTTACTGCACATTCAAGACTAGACAGAAATCAAAACTGTACACCATTCTCTGATAGCCACAGTAAACATTAGCTAGCTCATTTCAGTGGCTCATCAGGCTAATGAGTAGGTACTCAAGCAATGGAGATATTATTGTAAATACAAATTACAGAGTGATGTAAATGGGCTAACTATGTGGGCATGATTTCACAGTCGCTGAGCAGACAAAGCTCCCAGGAGGTCACTAGGAAATAAAATTCATCCACCAGAACGAAAAACGACAGGGTTCCCAAAACTGTATTGGCACCATGTACAGAACAAATGTCCTTTTTATTATTGGTCAAGAAGTGTCCAAATTTTCTTATATCCTATAGCTTCAATACAGCTTTTATCGCATTCAATTTTTATTTTTCCCTCTTAGTTTGTGATTAATATATTTTATTTAGACTTCAACAACGTTTTTTTCCAACTCCAGCTTAAAAAATTAGACTGGCTTTTTGGCAACTGTTATTAGTAAGCTACGGCTGACGTATTTGTGGCTGGATGTAACTTCAGTTGAGGCAAAAAGCGAAAGCAGCTTTATCCAGGAGTTATTGGCTGTTGATGCTGCTTTAGTGTACACAGTGGTGTGACTTGCCCTAGCACTCTTGATTTCAAACTAATTGAAGTACCATCTGGATGGTGTGTACAGTATGCTGTAATCTCACTGACAAATGGGATGGAGTAAATGATGGCATGAATGCAGATGGTTAATAGCACCACACACTGTCTCCTCACAGTCTGCTTTAGTGAACTGAATCAAGTGACGTGCTGATCTGCCTGTAGACCCGCACACAACCCCTTTATTATAGTGATCACAATAATGATAGTGATTATGCTTAAATATGCTTAAATAACTATTTCATAAATGTTTTATGCTTTCTACTGCTCCCTCTGACTATAATCCATCAAACTAAACCCATACAATACACACTAAATAGGGCTTTTAATGGAGAGATGAAAGGATTAATCCAAGGGCCCTAGGAAATGAATATTGTCCGAACTAATGAAAACTATCCATGCATTATTAACCTGTTAGGAGGCCTAAGATTTGTACCCCTGTAGAGTCTTTGGGAACAGACAGTCCATGCTAAATATTAATTTTAGTTATGACTTATTGGCTGTTTATTAGCTTTATTATATTGGTAATTAAAACCGGAAAGAAATAATCGAAATCCAATTCGGTGCAACATTTGGACATTGTTAAATGTTTTAAGATGATATACTTGTTTCAGGTATGTGTATTGTTTTTTTGTGATTCTTTTGTCAGATATTAATATTCAAATGTCTTCTGTCTGACACATTAGTTTTCAATTTAAGACCCAGATATTTAGTGTTAATGTATTATAATTAAAGAACACCCAGTACCATGCCAATATCAATTAGTCATTCTAGTTTGAGGGCATGAAAACCATTTATTCAGTGCACATTACTTGAGAATAATGCTTTATGGCAGTGGTCCGGAAAACTGATCACCACTTTAGCTTAATGGCTTCAAAATGATTTATTCAGTTGGCATATGGTACAGCTATACATAACATAGGAATAGTGTTTTGTAACTGTTTTAGATTATACAATATGATGTAATCATCATTAAAAAAAATGTTTTAATATTTGCAGAGAGCCAATTAACTGTCACCACACCACACTTTTGAAGTTTTTTCTATTTTTTCCATTTTTAATCATTCCTTAAATACACAGTGGTGCAGTGATTAGGGCTGTTACCTCACAGCTCCAGAGATCCCCGCTTCGATTTCCAGTTTGAACTTGGGTTTAGTTTGCATGTTCTCCGCGGGTTTTCAGTTGGCATTTGAATACCTTATTCAAATCGTCACTGTGTTAATGAAGTTTCCTGCTACTATAAAAGATAAATAAAACAACATTATATTTTACCTGACTATATTACCAATGATGTGCAAAGCAGAAGCAATCAAATTGGACAGAACCAAATCAGTAAATGAGAATCTTCTGCCATAAACGTGAGGTGCATTTAAATTTGGCAAACAGCGCTGAACACTTGTTCTCTATGAACGGTTAAATGTGAATGATTTTGTTCGGAGATGCAATCTTCTTGGTTAATTTTGTAATTGTTTCAATATATGACTGACAAATTCTGATTTGGGCTGATTCCGATTGTTTTTCCGTCCAAGAGTTATAAATGACAGCACACAGAAACAGTTACTAAAGAGAGATAGCAGAGATGTGGGCTTGTACCTGGCTCTATTCTTTTACTAGCTTTAGCTTTGTGGTGATGGTTACAATATATCAATATATCAATACTTGGTAAGAACCTTTTAACTGTTAGTGCAAGGGTACTGGGACTGTGGTAGCCTAGCGGTTAAGGTACTGGACTCTGGACCTGATGGTCCTGGGTTCAAATCCCACCTCTGCCAAGCTGCCACTTGAATTGTAAGATTGTATAAGTTGTAAGTCGCTCTGAATAAGGGCGTCTGCTAAATGCTGTAAATGTACAAGTACAAGAAAACATGCTAAATTGTAGCTCATCAGACACAGAGCGTATACACCAACCAAGATGGTTAATCATACATCAATACAGTAAGCCACTGAATGCACACTTTTCTGATAAATACATAACACACATACACAAACAAACACAAACAGCTCACAGACACAGACTAAACCAAAAACGAAAAGACCACGCGGGACTGGGAAACAAACACGGAGCAACAGAGCATTAAGTGTTCAAGTTTAAAGCTCTTTATACACATGAACTGAATTCTGAATGAATGTTATACATGTGTGTGCGCTTGTTTTTGTGCAGCTTCATACAATCTGTTCTTTAAGACTATTGGGCTGATCAGGCTGAAAACATGCTGATTCTAGTCACCGGCCAAATGATAGGTTGATCTCCCCTGTACGTTTGCAGAGACCTGCCTCCTGAAACTGTTCACAAGTGTTTGCAAATGTTCACAGAAAAGTCTAGGCAAACAGAAATCCCTCTCCTATTTTCACCTTGACATTTTGACAGTGATGCAATGTTTCAAACTGTAACCATTATTTGAAATGTGAACAGGATCGGTGTTAATAATAGATTACCTGCATTCCAAATCCATTGACCATTCAGGAGAACATGCATTTCGAAAGAGAAAATCCAGCTAAGGTTGGATTTACAGATGAAACCTTTGTCAAAATGAAGCATGATATGCTTCCACACTTTGGCAGATTCTGTTCTTGAAGCGGTAGTCAGTGATGTAAAAAATATTCCTATTTAGACTGAGAAACATGCATGATAACATTACAGACTAACTAACTATTAAATTAGTTGCCAACTCATTTGGTAGTCGATTTTAATTCACTAAACCTTGCAAGCCTACTATGTAAACTTTCTCTCCCATTCCCACAGTAACTTTGGTTCTAAACTGAGGTATAAAATGTATGTGATACACAGTGTTCCCTCGTTTATTCAATTCAACTGAATTTTTACAATGGTGCATTGTCTCAAAGCAGCCTTACAATATTACATTATGTTAAAAGGCCAATCCCAAGTTGAGCAAGCCTAGGGCGACAGTGGAAAGGAAAAACTCCCTGATAGTGGTAGGAACAAACCTCGGAAGGACCAAGACTCAACAGGAGACCCATCCTCCATGGGTGGCCTAGTTTATGGTGGGGGTTACATTCCAGGACCACCCGCGATAAACAAAAATCTAGGGAGGCTATATTTATTTGAGTATTTATACACTATTTTAGCTGTAGAACTTGCAGAACATTTGGGTGGCATCGTAGGGCTTGAACGAATTCAGTCTATAATTAAACTTTCACAAACAGAGAACACAACACCACAGATAAAAACTTGTCATGCCGGCAAGTAGTGACTCAGGCGGCCGATGCTCTAGTCTTACTTCTCGTTTTTGGTGAGTATTCATCCGCTGAGTAATTACGCTATTTACTGTAAATCATAATATTTTATGATTTATAACATTCCTTTATTGTTCTAATATATTTTTTATATATATTTGTATAAATTTTGTGATTTTATTAATTTAAAAGTTAATCAAATACGTGTATATGTTTACGGTAACTATACCACATATACTACGCATGTGCAGATCTGCAAAAACCCATATATTTTTTCCGTTAATATTTTTTGAAAACCTGCGATGCACCGAGTCCACGAAAGGTGAACCGGGAAGTGGCAAGAAAACACTGTATTAAATTATTGTAATATATGAAATTATTTTTAAATAAAAAGGGTGGAATTGTTTACAGACAGGCATGACAATGACAAGCTACTGTATCCATTTTGCAGCGTCTGCAGGAGTTACACCTGCAGGAAAACACGATGGAGGTGTTAGAAGAGCAGGCTCTAGTGGGTCTCTCCTCATTGGCTCTGCTGGATCTTAGCAAGAATAACCTGCGCACCCTCAGTGCAGCTACACTCAGACCTCTCATCAGTCTGCAGGTGCTGCGCATTACAGGTACCTTCATAACCACTCGTAATGGGAGAGGTCACTTTAACCTTGGGTCAAAAGACTTGCACACCTGTCTAAATTATATGCTGATTCAGCATATACCGTATGTGATCACAAATACCATGAACTTTCTAATGTCCTTCTAAAGTTGCCATAGATAAACTCAGGTCTGGCCTGGCCTGAAAGGGAGTGTGAGACGTCATGCTTCTAAGGGCCCCGAGTTAAGAAAGGAAATACATTTTGTCTAGTTATCTTATATACAGAGCTCAGGTAAAGAGTTTTCAGCTTTCAGGTGCACACTGGAATGGTATGGAGCATGGAAAAAGAGAAAGAAATTGAACACTCAGAGAGGAGGAAAACAATCAGAAAGCTTGGACAGTCTGAAAACAAAAGTATTAGCAGAGTGTCAAAGGAAAGCTGAAATGAAAATAACGTAAGCAGAGAAAACAGAGTGTGGAGGGATTCAGACTTCCTTTTTTAGCCATTGTTCAGGTCGGCCATGAAGCTTTGATCCAGATCATTCACAGGGACAATAACAACAACTACTGAGGACTGGAGTAGAGCCAGAAGTTCTGGTGGCAGAAGAATAAAGTAAGGCCAAGTGATTTATTAAACACAACAGAATATCACAGGGTAATATCGCAGGTGTAGATTATAGAGCTGTAACTCTCCTGAAAATGTAGTTACTAACTTAAAAAATACATATGTTATTGCCTAAAGGGGGCACCCTGTGTCTTTTATTCAATGGAATTCTCCACAAATTTGATATCCTTTTTTTGCCTCTTAAGATTTTCATGAACGTGTCGAAATAGAAGCTCCCCGATTTCGGTATGAAATAACAAGGTTCTCAAAAATATTACCATAACTACATGTAATTATACTAATAAGGTTCTTTTCCAATTTGGACATTCACCCTTAGAGTTCAACCAAAGTGATTCCATCGAGTAGAAACTCTGATTGTTTTTTAATGCATCTTGAATCACATGAGTCTGAATGAGATGGCGAGCCAAACGCAGACCGTGGCTACGGTGTGTCCGATCGTATAACCCGGACCGAATCTGATTTGCTATTGGTAAGACTACAGACCCAAGTCTTGCCATAAGATAATTGGGTAAATAGAGCTATACATACTGCCTGAACAAGAATGAGACTTGTGCAACCGACATATACACACAATTCATGGACTGATTGATCAATTTCCTAAGAACTACATACACTGAGCTGAGTTTTTTTCCATAAACATTCTGTTTTATATTTTGTACTGTTGCATGTTGTGCTTGTTGCATGACCGATTGTGGAGCAATAAACTGGTCATTTGTTGTCAATGTCGGCCTCTCCTCCAAATCTAGCAGATGTTTAGTACTTTTTCCCAGTACTGGCACCAGACAAGTGCCACATAGATATACTGTATTTAATATTATATTCAGGGAAAGTGTGAATATATTCTCTAAAGACATAAAATCTGTAGAGAACTTTGCATGAATACAACCAATGTTCTTTACTGGGTTGATCTTTTTGCAGCCGTCATTCAGAATAGGTGGGATAAAATGTGAATATAAAAAACATGTAGTGCAGTGTAAACCCATGATATTGAATTAGAATTTGTTTGTTTATTTGGCTTCGTTAGCATCGCTATATATATATATATATATATATATATATATATATATATATATATATATATATACACTA